>JADRCH010000046.1:7288559-7416059 GCA_019843965.1 Rhynchomys soricoides
TATATATATATATATATATATATATATATATATATATATATATATATTTCCACCAAAAAGGGGCATAAGATAACACATCTATCAGGGACAAATGTCAAAATGTGGAATCTTATGAAATATTTCAGTTGAATAAATATAATTGATTTATAATTTCATTTGACATTTTTGGTGTGGATATTTTATGTATTTCCTGGAAGTGTCCATTTTCTTGAAAAATATTAAATGCATTTAAAATATATTTTATTTGTTTATATAAAATAGAATCTATTGTTTCACTAAAAGTCAATTTTAAATACATAAGGCTTGATAGTGAAACTCTATGTTGTACAGTAATGTAAATTCTATACAAATAGTCTATTAGGTACTGGTCATTAAATATAAGATTTGATATATGTATATAATCACAAATATAAACATAAGCTGATTCACATTTATATTCCTTTGCTCTATATATTGCAGAGAATGGTCTCTATTATTATCTCTATTTTCTATTTTGATTGAATGAATATATCAGCCCAAAGTAAAGGGATAAGTAGGAAAGAATAGGGAGATTATAAATGACAGATAGACAGATAGATGATAAGTAGACACATATAGCAAAACACTATTAAATCAAGGAGTTAATCTATTAAGTAGAAACTGAGGAATTCAGATGCAATTTCCTACTTAGTGTCCTAGGTAGAGTAGAGTATCTCATCATATGATGCTTCCAAGCTTAAAATGAAGAAGAATCATATAATTACATCATCAAATTGGCTACTCATATTATCTGGCTGAAATTGACTGGGAAGTCAAGTCAAACAGATGACACAGTGGGTTGATATAGCTTTTTCTCAATGGTTATGCTTGCTATGGCTAAGTTTCCATATTCTGTTGCCCAGTATAGGAATTTTTAGATCATGAGATAAACAATAGTGGCATCTATTGAAAATGATTTAACATCTAATTGTTTTAAAGGACACAGCGATTTTGCTCTTGGGCTGCTTTCTCTACCTGATATAGGTAGAAAAGGAGGCTCAGCATACACTCGAATAAAAACATGCTTGGATATAAAATAGGATGGTGTATTGCTTCCAGAGATAGTATCTTAGTGATCCTAAAGATTATACTATGTGATAATTTAAAAATATAAAAAAATCATTAAAATTTTACATACTGACAGACAGCCAACTTCCACAAGAAATACCAAGAGTGAGAATTTAACACAGGAAATCATAATCTTATGTGATATGCAAATTGAAAGCATGAAATAGGACATGAAATTTGAAAGTGTTTGTCAAGAAGATTAGATTATCATATCCAAAATAATGTTGTGATTCAAACACTTTATAAAGTTTTTGAAACATTGCATATCTAGAAAAATAACCTCACACATAGAATTCCAGAATGAAGTTATAGTTTCCCTGACTCAACTGCAACTCTCATTAATTTAAAAGTTTGATTATTGTTTGGCTTTATTGTGATAGTCTTGTCAAACAATTAGTTGCTCACAAAGATCGATAAATTCACATATCAGTGGTGGAAGCAAATATTCTCAGAAATGTAGTCATTACACTTTCAATGAAATTTATCTTGAAACATAGAGAGGCTATTACAGAAAACCTCAATTAATCATAATGCAGTTATAGAGTCAATCCACAATGGATAAATTTACAAAACATTTCTCTAACTAAAACTCAAGAACATTATAAAAGAGGGTTATATAAAGATGGTAAAAAACAAGCTGAAAACAACCCAGATGTCCCTCAATAGAAGAATGGATAAAGAAAATATGCTACATTTACACAAAGGAATACTACTCAGCTATTAAAAACAATGACTTCACGAAATTCATAGGCAAATGGATGGAACTTGAAAATATCATCCTGAGTGAGATAACTCAGTCACAAAAGAACAAACATGGTATGTACTCACTAATAAGTGGATATTAGCCCAAAAGTTCAGAATACCCAAGATTCAATTTATAGCAACTGTTGGACCGAGCATGGGGTCCCAGATCGAGGAGTTGGAGAAGGGACTGAAGGAGACGAGGGAGTTTGCAGCCCATGGAGAGAGCAGCAGTGTCATCTGACCTGACCCCCAGTGCTGGACCACCAACCAAAGAATACACAGGAGGGAACCATGGTGCTGGCCACATATGTGGCAAAGGAGGGTCTTGTTGGCCATCAGTGGGAAGAGAGGCCCTTGGGCCTGAGAGTATTAGGTGTCCCAGTATAGGGGAATGCCAGGGAGGGAAGACAGGAGTGGGTGAGTGGTGGGGGAATACCTTCATATAGGCAAGGGGAGAGGGGATGGGATACGGGGTTTCCAAAGGGGAAACTTGGAAAGGGGAAAACATTTGAAATGTAAATTAGGTATCAAAAAAAGATGGTAAATAACAGATATCCAGGGACTTCCTGTGGTATTATACCTACTGGTGACATCAGAAGCTACATTCATAATATGGAAACAACATTAATGCTCACAGATGAGCTAAACAAAGAAGACACTAATGTAATATGACATAATTGACTAGGAAACATCAATACGGCCTCTCAACCCTACATAAGAACTATAGAAAACTGAAGAAAGCTGGAACTGGGAGCAGAAAATTATACCAATTGCTTGTCCTGGAAGTCAGCCTTAAAATCTTGCATCCATGTAACATTGTATGAACTAAATAGGTTATCATTAAGAATAAGTGTGTGTGTGTGTGTGTACTCATATATTCAATTTATAACAATTACTGATAAAAGAACTCACAAATATGAAAGAGACAAAGGAGGGCTATATGAGAGGTTTGGAGTGAGGGAAGAGATGGGAGAAATGAAATTATAACATCAACAAATAAAATTACTAAATACAATTAAAGAAAAATAAAACAGTAATGAGAATCTCATGAGCTTAATGTAATAAAGTTTATAGTTCTGATATTCAAGACCATCTTGTATATTTGAAATTTAGTTTTAGAATATAATTTTATAACTATTTCCTATACTGTCTTTTATATATTTTTAAAATGATAGTTCTTATTAATTACTGTATTCAAAAAATTCATGTATTTTAAACAGTCATTTTGATTAAAAACATCAATTCTCTATAATGTTTAATATGTTGGGTTTCTGTTCCAAATCTTTTTAATGACTCTCTAATAGGAAAAATCATTCTTGACATTTAACATTTTGCTTTATATTTACTAAGTAATTTTCATGTGTGTTTGTGTATGTGTGTGTGAGTGTGTGTGTGTATGTGTGTGTGTGTGTGTGAAATTTGTTTCTGTGTGAATCTACATGTCTGTGTCTCTATTTTTTACATCGATGTGTCTATGTGGATGTTTCAAAGAACATAAATACCTGAGTGTCATGAATGTGTTCAGAAGACAACTTGCAGGAATTTGTTCTCTGCTTACAATGTGTGGGTCTCTAGGGATTGAACTGTGGTCAATGTTTAAGCTTGGTCACAATCACCTTTAGCACTTTGTATGCCTACTTGGCCTAAAGATTAACTTAAACAAAACCAGTAAGATAGATACAGAAGAAAAAACTAGTAAATTGTTTGGGGCACAAGCAGAGACATTTGCTATTCCAGCACTGAAGTAAACACTAGAGATAGGAGTTCAGCTGTGCACATGCTGTTGAATTGCACATCTAGGCTTAGTGACAGAGTATCATTATCTACTTTTATTCAGATCACTGAAAGATAGTAATAAACCTGATAAATAAATCCTGTGTACTTTATGTTACGTTTAATAAAAGCTTCAAAAATGTTGACAGATTGTCTTAAGTAAGGACAGTTAATCACATTACAAGAATTCAGAATATATGTGTATAGGTACATACAAACATATACTCCCAAAGAAGGTCAGCTAAAATGATCAAGGCTTAGTTTCTACCCTACCTTTTCCCAGATTGGAAAATCAGCCAAAATGTATCTTATCAAATTTACTTCATCCTATTCATTTTCAAAAACTATATTTCAAGGAACATTTATAGAAACATGATTGATGCAAGCTGCTGCTGAAGTCTGTTTCAGGTTTGAAACCTGAAAGAATCCCTTTAGTACTGTAGGTAAACAATTTGGAATATATTATCATTTCTCTTATCCCTGGAGCATCATTTTAGTGGATGATTACAGCCCAAATGAATACTATCATTGTATAATTGTCTTATGAGCAGCAGAAGCTTTCCCATTTGCTCCAGATTGCTATTTATTCTCTAATGATATTTTACAGAATCACTTCAGTTTAGAAGGAATGCTCAAGGGACCATCAATAAGGACTTAAAGGTCCATATTGTTGTCTTCCTTTTTTAATTTGCCTACTTAAAGTGCAAAATATTTAATAGAATTACTATATAAGTCATTATTATTTGGCAATACATACACAAAGAAATGTGCATAGGAAATTAGGCTCTTGCCTTCTTTTAGCATACTTTCACCAAAAAATATTTCGAATTATAGTTGCTACAATTTACAATAAACAAAAGACTAATTTATAAGTACACAGTTAATGTCATTATTCTGTTAAAATATCCCTAGTATAATTATGATAAATATTTCTTTCTAAAGATGCCAAAGGCAATGTTTATTCCAACGTTAGCATATCAAGGCCAGAGGATGTCATCATTTTGCATTATGTAAACAAAGCTTATTCATTGGTCATCAAAATGCAGGTGTGGATCTTACAGCTTTGCTTCTAACTAATACCCTTTGTCCAAAAGTTACATTACTGCTTTTATTTTTCTGGTTTATTTCATTTTGGGAAACTCTTCCATAGTACATCAGTTATTTGGTAATTGTCTACCTCTAATCTGAGCAATGAACTTACTTTTGATGCCTGTTGGTGAACAAGTTCTTAGGAAAAGTCATTAGCATGCAAATAGTTTGTATTTCACTAATTATTGTGACTGGTAACTTAAAAATGGGGGGAAAAGGGAAATACAAAATTCCACTTTATATGTGATAGATAGACTAGATAGGAGATAGGTAGGCAGAGAGAAGGCAGAAGGAGATATCAGGGAGAATTCCTCACATATTTAGTCTTAGCTATATACTCAGTTCTATATTTCTTCTCTATCGAAGAGAATGGCACCTTATCTCCCTTGTAAGTCTAGTATTTTAGTACTCCAAATATCCTAACGTGGCTCTGAATCTTTCAGGACACTTAATTTTGTTTGCAACTAATTTCATCCTAAAATTTGTAAGACTATGGTGGCATGAAAACTGGGCAGCAATTTAACTTTAAAAACTTGTTACGACATTTTCAAAATTTGAACAAATCTACTTCTATAGTGCAGTTTCCCACATTAACAAAAGAAGAAGTAATTTCATCATTCCAGAGCTTTGTTTCAATGATTGAATAGAGTCTACGGATAGTTATTATTTGATGCACAATTTCAAATGCCTCATGTCACATGATATCAGCATCATTAGTATAACTACTATATAACATAATACTACTCTAAATAACAATGTATAAATTTTGTTTATATAATTTAATCAATCTAACTTCATGTAACTAAGTTCTTTTGATTTCTTTTAAACCCATCATAAAAAGTGAAGATTTTACTCCTGTTAGTGTGAATAGAAGATATTACATCAACAGTTTACCTGTTTCACTTCCATGATAGCATCAGCATTTTGTTTAAATCATCCATCTCTGTGTGACAATTACATTGAAAATCAATAGCTTGGGAAAAAGGGGGAGTGCAGCTTCTCTTCCGGTCATGTGTGTTTTCTATATATTAGCTACATCTTCTGTAGCTGTTTTCAAAAACTACGAAAAACTACTTACAGGTAGAAATTTTAATTGTCTCACGATTTAAGAGGGTTTGGACCATAATCACTTAGACAAAAATCATGGCTGTAAAAGTAGCTAGTGAAGGTTTATCTTTATGTAAAGGGCCCCAAGAAACAGAGGGTGGAGAAGGAATTGAGTATAAATTTCAAAAGGATGTCACCGTTTCTTGTGCTTTATAAATACAATGTTTAATTTTATTTTTGTTTGCTTTATTTACTTACCTCTTTTCTTGCTCTCTGAAGACAGAAACAAAAAAGTGCCGAGATAGTCTCCTTCTCTTCCTTACCCTCTCCCTCCCCTCTTCCTCCGTGACTCTCTGTCTGTCTCTGTCTCTGTCTCTCTGTCTGTCTCTGTCTCTGTCTCTCTGTCTCTCTCTCTCTGTGTTTGTGTGTGTGTGTGTGTGTGTGTGTGTGTGTGTGTGTGTGTGTGTGTGCAGGCTTATAGCAGCTCTTCACCTTTCCTTCTACTTAATACCAAATCCCCTAGTTTCATTCCTAGTTAATGCAACAAAATACCTACTGCAGCCTCCATTCAACACTTCCCCTACCTCCAGTGGATCCCACAGATTTTACACTCCTAAACACTCTCTCCAAAATGCTCATTTCATTGAGCCCCATCTCAAATGGGGACTGCACTGGAACCCACAGGACAAGCTAGGTAGGAAAGCAGATAAGCTAATTGCAGATCTTCACCTCAGGTGACTAATTAGGCAAATTTTGGTGCCACACCCTACTTTCTTTCTCCACACCTCCCAACTCATAATTTTCAGGTCCCAATTCTCAGAACCACATTCAGTCTGGAACACTCTATTTCCATACCAATCAAGATCCCATACATTTTTCCTGCAGACAACAAAACCCATCCTCACCTCATAAGAAACAAAAACCAATGAACAATATATTCACCCAACATAGACAAGACCAAACACCATCACCTAGAATGACTGCCTTCTGAATACCAGACGAGTATAAACCAGTAGAGAAACAGGATCTGTAACGACTACGAAAATATCTTAATTGGAAGCCAGAAAAATTATCACAGCAGGCACTGAGCAATACATTATTGAAGAACGAAATAAAGGCCTTAAAATGATAGTTTTTTAAATTATATTTAATCTTTTTTTATATTCCAGATTTTATTTTATCCCATACAGTTCTTAAAGTGGAAATGAATACTACTCTTACTCACATACTCAATCAAAATAAAGACCCAATAAAGAAAGAGAACTACAGACTATTTTTCCTTACCATCATAGATACAAAACCAATAAAATATTTGCAAATCACACCTGAGATCATACAAAATGATAATCTACCATGGTCAGGTAGACTTCATCCTAATGATGCAACATACATAACTAAATTTATTCAATATAATCCACCATATAAACAAACTAAATGGCAAAAACCACATGCTCATCTCATTAAATGCAGATAATTTCTTTGAGTATCTCAACATTATTTCATGATAAAAGTCCTAGAGTGATTAGGGACACAAATGACCTACCTCAGCAATCTTCCAGCTAATATCAACTTAGATGAAGACAAACTCAAAGTAATTCCACAAAACTCAGGAATATGATAAGCTTTTCCACTCTCTGCATAAAACTTGAAGTCTTAGAGAAAAAAGGGATCTGAAAGAGATATAAATTAGAAAAAAATAATTAAAGTATGTTTGCTTCCACATGATATATTTTTACAAAAGAGGATATATATATATATATATATATATATATATATATATATATAATCTCAATCTCTATATTTATACCTAATCTTTATCTCTCTATATAAGAATGAACCAAAAATTTTTAATTGGATGTCTTACAGTTAGTAATCACTTTTAGCAAAGTAGGTGGATGGAAGATCAACTTGAAATAAATCAGTAGCTGTCGTTTATACAAATGTTAAATTGTCTCAGGAAAAAATTAAGGAAACAACACATTTCACAATAGCTGAAAATAATATGAATAATTGTGGGTTATCTCTAATCAAGTGAGTAAACGACTTGTATCAGAAAATTAAAGTCACTGAATAAAGTGTTTGAGAAAGATAACAGAAGATCAAAAATCTCAGACCATGCTCATGGATGAATAGGATTAACATAATAAAAATGGCCATCCAATCAAAAGCAAGGTACAGATTCAATGCAATTACCAACATAATTCCAACACGATCCTTTATATATCTTAAAAGGAGAACTTTTAGCTTCATATGCAAACACACACACACACACACACACACACACACACATGAGAGCTAAAGCAATAATTAACAAAAGAATTTCTGTAGATGTCACTATCTCCAACCTCATGTTTTACTGAAAAGCTGTAGTAAGAAAAACAATATGGTATTGACAGAAAAAAATAAGACAGACAAGTTGATCAATGAAATAGAATTGAGAACCCTGAGATAAATCCAAACACTTATGGACATAGGATTTCTTTTATATAAAGAGGCCAGAAATACAAATTGAAAAAAAGACATCATCTTCCACAAATTGCTACTGGTCAAACTTTATGCTTGCATGTATCAGAATCTGATACAGAGCCATATTCATCACACTAAACAAAGCTCAAACACAGATATATCGAAGACCCCACCATAAAACCAGATGTATGGAATATAAGAGAAGAAAAAGAGGGAGTATCTTAGAACTCACTGGCACAGAAAAAGGCACTCTGAACAGAATATCATTAGCACCAGAATGAAGATCAATAATTAATAAATTGAATTTTATGAAAGTGAAATTTTCACCATGGAAAAGAACACTGTCATTTACACAAAATGACAGCTTATAGAATAGGTTTCCACCAACTATAAATCTGATTAAGAGCTAATAATATCCAAAATATATAAGAAACTACATGTGAAGAAAACAAATAAGCCAATTAAATATGACTAACACGTCTAAACAGAGAATTCTCTATAGAAGGAAAGCAAAGGACTGAGAAACACTTAAAGGAATCTTTACTTTAACATCTTTAGCTATTAGAAAAATATAAATCAAAACTAATTTGAGCTCTCATCTTAAGCATGTCAGAATGGTTAATATCAATAACACAAATGATGACTAATGCTAATAAAGATGTAGAGTAGAAGGAATACTCATCCATTGCTTGTTGGAGAGCAAACTTGTTCAATCAGTAAAAAACTGTTTTAATTCCTCAGAAAGACAGGAATCAATCCACCAGAAAATGTAGCTCTACCACTGTTGAGTGTGTATCCAATGTATGTTTCACTCTACCACAAACAGACCTTTTCTCAACCATGATTTTTGTCACTCTATTTATAATAGCAAGAAACCTGAAGCAAATTTGATGATCCTGAACAGAAAAATGGATAAAAGAAATGTAGTACATTTATACAATGGAGTACTATTTAGTCATAAATAATACTAATATACTTTCAGGGAAATGACTGGAAAAAGAAAAGTATACCAGACTCAGAAAGATGCATGTTGTATGTATTCACTTGCATTTGAGTAATAGCTCTGAAGTCAATGAAAATCAAGCAACAATCCATTCAGCTACAGATAGCATAGCACATGTAACTAAAGAAAATGTATCCTTAGGAAAAATAGAATATATAGCTATGGATAGATAGAGAATGGCTGCAACGTTAGGGCCTAGAATGGAGGAGGAGCAAAATGAGGTTTATGAGAGAGAACAGAGGGATAGATATCTCAAATTAAATGCTGTTGTTGGATATACATACACACACACACACACACACACACACACACAAGCAATATAAGGAAATTGCCAAATAGTAGGGAAACGGAGTAACTTTTGTTTACAATGTGAACTACCAGTACTTCAATTGGATTGAATCTAATTGAGTTGTTGGCTAAAGGAGAGCCATGGTAATTCTCAAACTATCCAGATTTCTGCCAAGACTATAGGTTTTTCGTCACAAAATGACAACAAGGCCCCACTGCTAAAAAGAACACCGACAAAACTCACCGCACATGGACATGGTCAAATTGATGCCTATAAAGAGAGTTTACCCCTATGTTCTAGCATGTTTGGTACAGGAACGTAATCTGAATGCTACAAAAATAAAATGTAAATTGTAACTGCACACTAGCCACAAACCTCAACAGTGGTATACTTCCTTCAAGGTATACTAGGGCAAAGGTGGCACAAAGTTGTGGGAGTAACCAACCAATATCTAATTTGACTTAAATCCCACTTCATGTGATAGTGCTTAGAGATCAAGAACCTGAGAGTAGCCCAGGTAACTATGATAAAACGTAACAGTACTGGTCTAAAACCCCAAACAAAACAAACAAAAAACAAAAAGCAAAAAAAAAAAAAAGAAAGAAAAAAAAGGAAAAGGAAAGAAGAAAAAGAAAAGGAACATGGAAGGAAAGAATAAAACAAAATATGTAGCAATAAAATGTCCCCTAATGACATTTTATTATACTCATAGATCAGTCAGTATCAGAGAAGCTTCCTTCTACAACAAGTCGAAGAAATACAGAGACCAACAGCAACACATGACAAAAAATGTGAAAGACATTGGAACACTAAACCCTATTCTCATCAAATCTTTCTACGCAGAGAGAACCCCAGGGAAGAGAAACCAGATAAAGTATGAGAGCCAGAGGTGAAGAAGGATACCAGAAAAACAAGGTCTTCTTTGTCAACATGAGCAAGACTCATCTGAACTCACAGAGACTGAGACAGCAAGCACAGGGTCTGCATAGGTCTTCATTAAGTCTTTCATGTATGTAATATAGCTCCTTGTTCAGCGATTTTATGGAATTCTTGAGTGTGATAATGAATGAGTCTTGGATCCTTGTGCCTTCTTTTGGGATCTATTACTTCTGTTTGTTTATACTGTACAATATTCATGTGATTGTTTTTGTTTTATCTTATTATATTTTATTTTGTTACATTTTAAAATTATCTCTTAAAAGCAGAAAGGGAAGTGGATCTGATGGAAGATTAAATAGGGGGTAACTGGGAGGAGTATAGGGAGGAAAACCTGAAATCAGGATATATTTTGTGAGAAAATAATCCATTTTCAGTAAGGGAGAAGACAACTAAAAATAAATTCATGCAGATAAAATAAAACAAAAGTAAAATAAAATTTTTGGACATTATTTCTTTATGAGTTTTAGAATAAGAAAGACTAATTTCTCAGTCTTGCAATCAATTTACTCTCAAAATTGGCTCTACTACATTGTTATTGGTTATCTGTCTTCTCAGGTTCTATCTTACCTTGTGTTATGGTTTGTCTATGCTCAGCCCAGTGAGTGGCACTATTAGAGGGTGTGGCCCCGTTAGAGTAGGTATGGCCTTATTGAAGTAAGTGTGTCATTGTGGGTGTGGGATTTAAGACTCTTATCCTCACTGCCTGGAAGTCAGTATGCTGCTAGCAGCCTTAATATGAAAATAAAGAACTCTCAGCTCCTCTTGACCATTCCTGTCTGGATGCTGCCATGTTCTAGCCTTGATAGAAATGAACTGAACTTCTGAACCTGTAAGCCAGCCCCAATTAAATGTAATCCTTCTAAGAGTTGTCTTGGTCATGGTGTCTGTTTACAGCAGTAAAACCCTGACTAAGACACCTTGGATTCGTAAATATATACAAAATTGCCTAAATGTATAGCTACCTGACCGATTATGGTTCGTGAGACGAAATTCTCTATTTTTAGTATTGATTTATCTGAACAATAGAGAGTGCTTCGGTATTAAAAGTCAAAAACATTTTTCATTTAGGAAGGGACCTTGGATGAAGTGCACTACAGTGGGGAGGGAGAACTTGTAGAGCCCACCTCCAGTGGAGGGATGAGGTTGCCATCCCACAGTCCAAAGATATGACCCAGAATTGTTCCTGTCTGAAGGAACTGCAGGGCCAAAAATTGAGAAGAGCATAAGAGATAGGAGGTCCACTGACAGGGCCAAATTGGAATCTAACCCAAGGGTAGGCTCAGGGACCCTGACACTGTTACTAATGCTGTGGTGTGCTTGCAGCCAGGAACCTAGCATGGCTGCCCTCTGAGGGGCCAACAAGCAGCTGAGTCAGATGCAGATACTAACACTCAACAAATGGACAGAAGCTGGGGACCCCTATGATTGAATTGAGGAAAACCTGAGAGAAGCTGAGGAAGAGGTTGGCCCCATGGGAAGACCAACAATCTCAACTAACTGGGACCCACGAGATCTCTCAGACACTGAGCCACCAACCAGCCAGCATCACCAGCTGATATGAAACCTCTGATACATATACAGCAGAGGACTGCCTGGTCTGGCAACAGTGAGAGAAGATGCACCTAACCCTTGAAAGACTTGAGGTCCCCGGGAGTGAGGAGGTCTGGTAGGGTGGGGTAATGGGTGGAGACATCTTTTTGGAGACAGGGGGAATGAGGTACGGGTTGGGAGTTGTTGTGGGGCAGAACGTGAGAACAATGAAGTCTACTGTAAAAAAGGATTAAAACATATAAATAAATAAATAAATAAATAAATACAATCAAGGAAAACATTTTTGTGTTACTTAGCAAAAAACATAAATTAGTACCATAAAACAATAATATTTCATTTTGACTCATTTTTCTACAAGAACTTAAAACAATTCACAACAAATATTCTACCTACCTCCCAAAATATCACTAGTAATTAGAAGTCAAACATTCAACATATGAAGCCACAGGGCATATTCATATTCAAACTATATATATATATATATATATATATATATATATATATATATATACCCATTGACATATCATATGTAGCACTTGGGACATGAATGGATGTTGGTAATAAGTCTGAATGCTGTGGGGTTTTTTTGTTTGTTTTGTTTTGTTTTTTTGTTTTTGTATTTGAAAGCAGAAGATTCTTCATTATCACAGTACTTAGCATGTTTCTGAAAAACTTCAACAGATTATGATTAGTATAGCTAGTTATTCATAGATTGATGGATGCATTTCCTCTTTGTAATATAATTTACTCACTATTTCTCTAAATCCATAATTTATGTTTTAAACATTCTCATATGCAACAATTCCACACTAGGCTCATCGAAAACACCTTCAGATTTTCAAGTTGACAGACCCTCTATTATGTTCTGTCATTGGTCTCTTTAAACAAATTTCAGCCATGACAAACAATCTGATAATAGGGTAAGGTTTGCTTTAAAAAGTATGTAAAATATGTTTCTAAGAAATTATCATGTAAATTTACCATGCACACTATAGTCTTGGTAATCTTATTATTTTGCACACTGTAATCAGAACTTAGTGGAATTTCATACTATTGCACAGACTGCAAACTACCAGTTTCTAGTGGCATCAAAGCTGGAATCATTTTTCAGGATGAAAGATTACCCTCAATATACTTGCACTGCTTGAGGCTGAAAAATGCTAAAATGTAAACTCTATATTGGCTGCAAGTGTAGACATTCCTTGGCATCCCCTGTGTGGCATATTAAACAAAACTGAAACATTTAATTTTAATTAGAATATTGAATTAGATCCTATGTCAAATCTAGGGCATAGTTAAAATGGGAGCTGGGCTATAGTAGCTAAAAGTGTTAAATGCAAGTATTGAGCACCAAAGAGATCATTCAAAGAATTGTAACCCAAAACTATGATGGAGATTGATTAATTAGAGATATTAGGAATTGCCCATGGGCAGAAAAAATATTAAAGTTTATAATGTTTGCAAATGAATATAAATAGTTATATGCATACTGATTCTCATATAAATTCAATTATGTAACAAGTTTCAACTTTAATAATAAAGTTTTCTTCCACTGACCTTGGTGATACGTACTACATTATGCAAATACTTTGATTAGCTATGTTTCCCCAAGGAAGCACAAATATGCAACTGACTGGGATGAACAGATCTTAAATCTTTTACAAATCCTTTTTTCTTATTGCTACTCCTTCTACTACCTCAGTTTCAGTTAGTCTCCGAATGTATCACCAATGAGGCTGGAGAGAGTTTAATGGTTAGAAAAACATACCACTCATCTAGAAGACATGAGATGGGTTTCCTGAAATAAAGATCTTCCTATACCTCAAGCTCCAAGAGGGTCTGGTGCCTCTGTTCTCCAAGGGTATCTGCTGCACTCCCATGCACATACCCATATACAGACACATAAGTAACAACAAAAAATAATACTTTTTTTTAAAATCTTGCCAAATATTTGAGTTCCAGGACAGCCAGGGCTACACAGAGAAACCCTGTCTCAAAAAAAAAAAAAAAAATCAAAAAAAGAAAAAAAATTTGTATTAGAGCTATGCTGCTCTTCCCTCTATTGTGTTTCTTTGTGACTGAACAATTGAGTGCCGGGAGAAACTTCCTCAGGACATAGTACATATTAGACAGTAATGAACAGGGAATAAATACAGTATTCCGAATGAAGTGTTTAAAGGATGACACAATAATGTCAGAGCTGTTGTCAACCACTTTGAGTGTTTGGAAGATGTTTTTTGCTTTTACTGAAAATATAGTTTTATATACTAGGGATTCTGGAGCAATTTCACCAATTATTTCTGTTTTTATTTTATTGGTTAAAACTTATAAAGATTCCAGGTTGAAATTTATTTCAAAGACTAAACAAAAGATTTCAACAGAAATAGATATAGAGTTTTATAGGGTCACTTTATCAAAGATTAAATGGGAACAAAGGAAGCTAATAGATTATCTATCAGGAGAACTTTCTTTGAATAATTATAGCCTCATGGCCATAGACAGCTGCCACATGACTCTTGAGCATTGGGATGGCCAGAATCATGGACATAGGTAGACATGATAGCTATGGCCTCAAAAGGACACAAATCTTTCAGTCTATCTCTTTACCTCTGTGATCTCAGAATTTCAGGAGGCTGATACCATCAAACCATAGGCAGAATGTGGAATCTTGTCATCAGTTAGTGATTCTTCAATTCTATAGGATAAAAGCATTTTCTGAATCTTAGAGTTTTTGAGTGCTGGGGTAGGCTAGCTTCATACATGACATAGCCTACATTGTAAAAATAGTTTAGGCCCTGTTAAGCAGGCCTTCAGCAACAAGACTGAGGGAGACTATCAGGATTTTTTGGCTTGGCTTCTGAGATGGGAGGTTAGGGGAGGTGTGAGCTAGCAAGTACATGTTTTTAGTGTTTACTAGGAAATGTAACTGCCAAAGATACTACAAAATCTACAATTTTAATTTCTACATGAACTCTACATGGAGGTGATTAGTTTTATTAAAAGAATACAAAGAGAAGACAAAGTCAGATATTATAACCATTGAATGACATTGCAATACAGCAAGTTAGGGTTCAAAGTTTTGTTTATAACCTCAGGTTCAATTGCCTTTTCTGCTCTTTTTGCTCTGGCAAAGGTAGGCTGCTGGTGTATTAGTGTATATGAGATTCAGGAGTTCCTAGAGCTTCTTTTATTTCTGTAACTTTAAACACTCCTTTCTAATTAGTTTTTTATTTTACAAGAGATAAAATAATCCTATTACTATTAGTAAACCTACATTATCTATGTGTAGAGTCTGATGTTTTTTTTCCTACTAATTTATCTTCTACTACCTTAATATTAGGCAAAGTTAGTCTAAATATAAAAGCAATAACTGTACCTTTATTAATACTATAAGCAAATGTTATGAAATTTACTTAATAAGGGGTATAGAAACATTGTAAGAACCAGAATACCAAGAAGAACTCAGAAAGGATCTATCATAGAAATGGCTGCAGAAATGAAACAAGAACAGTGGCAATATTAATGTGGAAGAAGAAAATTTTCTCCGGGTACCATCCATAAACAAAGAATTAAGTCCACTATTGACCACTGGGAAAGGGGAAATTAGCCCCTTTAAAGGATGAAATCCATTATTGGTTGTCCAATATAGCATGCTCATCCTTGAAACTCTGTATACACTATCACAAAAAAAAAGATTCAACAGGCTGTGTATGTATCTGTGTATAACTTATGTATTATATTATATACACACATAAATATATGTATAAATGCATATGACAATAAAAATAAAAGAAAAGGCTAGCAATTTAAGATGAGAGCGTATGGGAGAGATTTGAATGAGGATGGATTGGACAGGATAGCAAAATGAGAGGCGAAGGGAACGTAACCTGCGATTATTTCAATTAAACATATATAAAAATGAATTACAAACTTATGATCAACGACATGTACTATCGTCAGCTGAGGAGTATGTGAAATGCAGTTTGACAGCCCAGACATAGATTCAAAACATATTTTGTACTTATATTATTATGGTTATTATCATTATTACCTAAGAATAAAGAAATACTTGATGATTAAACAACTCACTCATAAATACACTTTTCTTTATCAGATTCCTCAAATATAAAAATATTTAAATGAGATGAATCATGAATATGAATGTCACAATTTTCAAATTCATAGAAGAAATCTTAAGAAAGGGTAGGTTTTTTGGTAAGTGGTTTATTTCAAAACCCATAATGAATGAAAATAAAAATTGTTAGAATTAAAATACAAGTATAATTATTCTTTTCTGATGTTTTTATTTTTTATTGGTTATTTTATTTATTTACATTTCAAATGTTATCCCCCCTCACAGTTTTCCCTCCACAACCTGTCTATCCTCTCCTTCTACCCCCTGCCTCTTTAAGGGTGCTCCCTCATCTTTCCACCCACTTCTGTCTCAGCGCCCTAGCATTCCCACTATGCTGGGTCACCGAGCCTCCACAGGACCAAGGGCCTCCCCTTCCACAGATGCCAGATAAGGCAGTCCTCTGGTTCATATCCATCAGAAGCCATGTGTTACCCCATGTGTATTCTTTGGTTGGTGGTTTAGTCCCTGGGAGCTTTGGGTGGTCTGGTTGTTTGATATTGTTATTCTTCCTATGGGATTGCAAGCCTCTTCAGCTCCTTCAGTCCTTGCCCTAACTCCTCCATTGTGGTCTCTGCTCTGAGTTCAGTGTTTGTCTGCATGCATCCGTATCTGTACTGGTCAGATTCTGGCAGATCCTCTCAGGGACAGCTATACCAGGCTGTCCAGAAGTAAGTGCTTCTTGGCATTATCAATAGTGTCTGGGTTTGGAGTCTGCAGATGGGATGGATCCCTAGATGGTGCAGTCTCTGGATGGCCTTTCCTTCAGACTCTTTGTCCATGTATTTCCTTTTGACAGGAGGAATTCTGGATTATTGTTTTTGAGTTGGGTGAATAGCCTCATCCCTCAACCAGGGGCAGTGCCTATCTACTGGATATAGTCTCTACAGGTTCTATCTCACGTTTGTTGGGTATTAAGGCTAGCATCCTTCCTGTTGGGTCCTGGGAACCTCTTGGGTCCCTGGTATCTTAGACTTTCTAGTGGTTATGCCCAATTCCCCCTCCCCCACTACTACATACCTGCTTTCAAATTTCTGACCCTCGGTACTTCTCCCCCACATCCTCCCGTTTCTGAACCGGCCCCTATTTTTCCTTCCCCTTCCTCTCTCCCCAGATCCACCTCTCCCTCTACTACCCGAGATTATTTTCTTCCTCCTTCTGAGTATAATTATTCATGCAAATATTGGAAATTTAAGAGTATAGCCAAGCTTCATTACATCTTATTTTTGTAATATGTGGACAGTTTTCAGACCTTATTCATAAGTCAAACTTATTTTATTATATAATATATCCTCAACCAATTGCCTTGCAACTCTTGTAACTGTTCCTCTAAATTTCTTGTAATTTTTATTGCTATAGTTAACGTCAGAAGACTCACTGCTTTACAAAGTTGGACTTTGATAGTAACCCATTCTTTGTACTGCCATTCTTTCCCTATCTAGTGTGAGTAGACATTTGTTCATTTTTCTCCAGTGATAGCGTCACCGAACAAAAGGCAACAGATCAATTTTCTTGACCACTGCTATGCAATAAGAATTCTCTCAAACCTACATTCTCTCAACTGAATATGTCTAAGCTTAAATAAGAGTATATCCAGAAAACAGCATCGCTTCCAAGTTTTGTTGTCACTGTAGCACTTCACTGAAGAAAATATAAATTCCTTTGAATAAGAAATTTCAAAATATGGCCAAATTTAAAGAGACCACATTAGAATTTTCTGTAAACTATAAATTTGTTTGTTTGCTTTTTGTTTTTACAGACAGAATTTCTCTGTATAGCCCTGGCTGTCCTGGAACTCACTTTGTAGACCAGGCTGGCCTCAAACTCAGAAATCCACCTGCCTCTGCCTCCCAAGTGCTGGGATTAAAGGCATGCACCACCACTGCCCGGTTAGGTAGCTATAGACTATATGCATATTCTAGAATGAACACAGCAGTGAAAAATTATAGCTCATATACAAATATATATAAATATATACATATTACACATCATCATTAAAATACGCTACTTTATGTATAGAAAAATGAAATTACTGAAGATTATAATTATATTTGCATACATATCATTTTATGAAGTTGTTTACAAACTTCATAATTGCTTTGTTTGTATTAATAACTTGAAATAATACACCCCATACATACTAGAAGTCTAAGTCTAGAATTTGATAGTGTAAAGCTGTGAAACATGAAAAATATGTACAGGAATTTAATTTACATTATTGACTAAGAGTATATTATTAAAATTACATTTTCTTTCTTCAAGAAAGAGATATGCAAATTTGTGAAAGCAGAAGAAAGCTGTAAAAGTTTGTCCAAGATGAGCAGAAAATATCAGGAAGAGAATTTGGCAAAACAACAACTATCAAGAAACAACAACAAAAACAAAAAAGTAAAAAACAAACAAAACAAACAAACAAGCAAAAAAATCAGAAAACCCATGGAGAAAATGTGGCCAAGAGCAAGCTGATTACATGAGAGCAGAGGCCAAATTTCAAGTGTGAAGCATTTTAAACAGTGAGATGACAGAGCAGCTCATAAACCATCTGCTATTTGCTGATCCATCTGTTGTCAACACAGTCATTCAACACTCTTAGGTCTTAGAAACATCATCATTTACATTTTTCTTAATTGGAAAATAATAGTGGTGATTTAAAGAGGCAGTATTTGATTATGTAAGCCATAAAATATCTATTTTTACCCTTATATTTATTTCCATTACTCATAATTAAGACAATGTGCCATCATATCAATGTCTATACATAAAAATGTGTTTAGGTAGAACTATAAATATATACTAACTAAGGCATTCTGATACAATTCAGCAATTCATCAGTATATAAATATTATGCATGATATGTCCAATATTCTAGATTTTGGAAAATCTAATTATTTAATGATCATAATAAAATACTTTCCCATATAAACCAAAACAAATTCTATATTTACGAAAAGCTATATCCTCAGAATGACTGCAGGGTCTTCAGTGAAGTCAGCTGTGCAGCTCTTTAAGCAATAAACATTGTAGACTGAGGACACTTGATTCATGTTGGCCACATGGTTGTGATTATCCTAATCAGAAAAATATCGAATCCACTTATGTCTTGTGATACATGTATCTTCAATGTAAATTTTTATTATTAACATATATTGAAATAAAATATTTTTTATCATTTTCTTAGATCATATCATACAGCCCTATTTTTCCCAATCACGTAGGACCTGAAAGTCTCCAATTCCTTAAACATTTCAAGTTCTTTGTCAGTGTTCTACACAATTTTTTATATCTAAATTCTACATATTACAAAATGTATTCATGTTTGTCTTTATGCATCTGTTTTATTTCAATTGCATGATGCTTTTTAGTTCCACCAATTAAACTGAAAGTTAGGTTCTGTCTGTCTGTCTGTCTATGTATCTATCTTTTATCATCTTTCTATGTACCTTCTACCATCTATCTATCTATCTATCTATCTATCATCTATGTGGCTTCTATTATCTATCTTCTATACATACAGACAAATATATACTAAATATACATAATTCATATATGAACACATAAAAATTATACATATAACCATTTTTATTTATTTATGCCCAGTCTGATCTCCTGTATTGTATTAATGTATTTACATATATGTAAATATATTAATATGTATATTAATATATATCCCCTCTATGTTTTTAAGAATTTTCTTATTGATATATAGCTTCTTAAATTCCATTGTTATTTGATCATTGTGACTAGTGCTCATATATATGTGTATATATATATATGTATATATATGGCATACTGAAAACAGAAAAGCAATCCTTTAGACATAGCCCAAAATTGTACAGATGGATTACATATTAACTTACTTTTAGTATTTTAAGTACTGATTATATCTATAATATTTGCAACATTGTTATAGCTGCAGAACATACATTTGTCCTAGCAATGTTTTATTAGTTACTTTTCTGTTGCTGTAATACTGCATCTAAAAATTTTATGAAGGAAGAAAAATGTCATTTTTATATAATTCCAGAGGAATAAGAGTTCTTTATAGTCTTGAGCCATGGCAGCAAGGAGCAGGAATTTTAACTTGATAAAAAAATTGAAAATTCACATCTGAACCATATACATTAAATAGAGAAATGGAAGTGTGGTGAGTCCTTAAGGTCTCAATGCCCATCCATAGTGATTTATTTCCCCCAGAAAGGCTGTGTAACATATACACCCTAAGCACTACCTTCAAGTGGGAACCAAGTATCTAAATAATCCAATGGGAATACTTCTGATCCAAACTATAATATATATATAATAGTTCAGTTTTACATGCTATTCTATTCTATGATAAATTCTTAGGCTACGATAATAGGGAATATCAGTGTAATTTTAATTTACATTCCTTTATGACTAAAGGACATTGGACACTATATCAAATAATTATTTGTTATTTACATTTTATTATTTTGCTTATGTTACTATTTATTAAATCATCTATGTATTTTATAAGTTAATATGTGTATGTGCATATATATGCGCACATATGCATGTTTATATATATTTATATATACATATATATTAAATATGTATATATGTGTGTGAGTGTGCGTGTGTGTGTGTGTATGTGTATGAATGAGAGTGAGAGAGTGCCATGACCCAAATTTTCTGCATTTCCAGTAGAAACAAAAGAGAGAGAGATAATATTTAATTATTTTATATCAAAGATATATTTCTTCAAACTCAAATTAGACAGCAATAAAGTCCATGTGTAGCCTTTTTGAAACTGTAAAAGTATTTTACACATATACACATTGGGAAGCAAATATTTTGATCAGTGTTATGGAAGTAAACAAACAAGCCTTAAACCCTTATTTCTGGAGAATGAGCAAGAAAAGTGACATTTCAAGTGAATTCACATCAAATACATATGCAGTATGAATTAAAAAAAATAAATGTACAACTCAAATATTCTTATTATTATCTGTCAGTGGTTGGCTTCTCAAATTAAAATTTAAATGCTAAGTTAGAAACAGATGGTAGCTGCTATTCTTTGCAGATCCCTTTGGGTATCCAAAGGATCTTCCTCATCCTGAACTCTGATGATTGCACTGTTACTCTGTCATTACTTTTTGTAAGAGATAATTTTACCTGGAGTCCTGGCTATTAAGAAAACCTTGAGTAGAAGTACATCAATGAATTGAGTGCATCTGTTCTTAAGGTACTCAGGTAACCAGAGCCAGATTGAATTCAGGCCAGAAAGGTAAGGTTCTGCTCTCCAGAGTCTAAAGCTCACAGGAATGTGAAAGACTCCAGATGCCAGGGCTATATTTGTGTATCGTTTCTGCCCCCATCTTTCACTTTAAGAACCTATACATTTAGCTTTTTTTCCCCTCCGAAACTTCTTCATCACTTGCAAATCCATCTTGTAAATAAACCCTGACAATTTAATAACTAATGTTAATTTAGAATTATTTAGACAATGTACCCCAAACTAATGTCATCAAAATACACGAAAAATGAAATATGAAAGACCAAAAAAAATGACTGTATCTAAACAGAATATATTGTCAGTTATATGACTTAAGTGATTTTGTTAGTTGCAGTATAGAAATACAACTTAAAATATTATTGAGCTTTATAGTACATGTGTATATCATAAATGGTATTTACAATATGAATTCGCACAAGTAAAGTTTAACTCTTGTTAAATATTATATTTAAAATCCACAGTAAAACATCTAAAATCAATTATTAGTTTATTATAATAATAAATATATTCATTACAGATAATATCTTCGCAGCAATTGAAATTATTATTTTGGTAGAAAAAATATGAAGAACCCCTTTAAATTTTACTCTAACATTTACACATATATATACATTCTCACAATTATGAAGCACATGGAAAATTATTAATGACTATACAAATCAAAGTGCCAATCTATATAATGTTAATTTTTTAATAAGCTAAGCAAATTAAAGTTAATTAACTGTTCTTCTACTGCTTTTAATTATTAGTACATTTTAAGTGATCTATGCACAGACACAAATGGTACAAAATATGACAACTTACTAACAATTCATGAACTTGGGATAAAACATGGGACTGTACACTTGCTGCCCAAGAGATCTACCACTGAGCTAAACCCCTAACCAACACTCAATACCTTTTGTGCATACAATTATTTCAACCTAAACATATACATATATTTTAAGTTATTAATATGTATATTTTATTAATGAATACATTCAATTGGTTTTTAGTCTTCAATGCTCCAGTAAGTAATTCAGACTATGTGTATTACCAATAACACTAAATATACTTTATTAGTTACTATTTCTCTTCTTGATGAACATCATAATTTTCTCTGCATTGTCTCTTATAAATTTGTGTAAATTAAGAGCTCCATTATTGCATGTATAATACTACCTTTTCAATTAATATTTGTGTGGAACTGAAACTGATATACTAATATCACATTTCCTCTTCACATCACTCTGTCAGATCGCTGTAGTAATCCCTTTTTCCTATTTCAACCTCATGCATTTAATTTTAATTATAATACATACATGTGTATGTATGTACACACACACATATATATCACATGTATTTCCATGCTCTTAACATTCGTTTTTTATTAATCATTCCATTCATTACAACTCAAATGATATCCCCCCTTCCCTTCCAGGTTACCTCCTCTACTACCCCCCATCCCATGATATACCACTCCCTGGTTAGCAAACCCCCACCCACATCCACTCTCCACCCTCATCTTTGCCTGTATGAGGGTGTTCTCCCCCACACCCACAATCTCCTGCTACATTGCTCTAGCATCACCCTATGCTGGGGCATCAAACCTCCCTAGGACCAAGGACCTCACCTCCCACTGCTGTTAGGCAAGGCCATCCTCTGCTACATATGTTTCTGGAGCCGTGGATCTCTCCCTGTATACTCCTTCGTTGGTGGTCTAGTCCCTGGGAGCACTGGGTGGTCTGGCCAACCAACCTTGTTGTTCTTAATGTGTTGCAATCCCCCATTGCTCCTCCAGTGCTTCCTCCATCTTCCCTACCAGGTTTCCTAAGCTCAGCCTGATGGTTGGATCTGCATATCCACATCTACATTTGTCAGTTGCTGGCTGGACCTCCCAAAGAACTGCCACACTAGGTTCCTGTCAGCAAGTGCCTCTTGACCACAGCAACAGTGTTGGGTTTGGTGTCTGCAGACATGATGGATTCCTAGGTAGGGCAGTCCCTGGTTGACCCTTCCTGCAGTCTCTGTTCCATTTTTTGTTCATATTCTTCCTTTGGACAGGAACATTAAAGGGTTAAAACCTTTGAAATGGGTGAGTGGTCCCATCCCTCGACAAGGGGCTGTGCCTATCTACTGGAAGTGGTCTCAGCGGGTTCTATCTCCCCTTTCTCTGAGCATTTCAACCAAAGTCATCTCCATTGGGTCCTGAGAGGCTCATGTTTCCCTGGTGTCTGGGACCCTCCAGTAGCTATTCCCCAGTTCTTCATCCCCCTGCTACATGATTTCAATAAGGTAGACTCTAGAGAACCAAAGAACCCTACTAAAAAGTGGAATACAGCACTAAATAGAGAATTCTTAGTTGAGGAATCTTCAATGACTGAGAAGCACTTAAAGAAATGTTCAACATCCTTAGTTGTCAGAGAAATGCAAATCAAACTGACCCTGAGAATCCACCTCACACCAGTCAGAATGGCTAAGATAAAAAATTCAGGTGACAACAGATGTTGGTAAGGATGTGGAGAAAGAGGAATACTCCTACATTTCTGGTGGGACCAGAAATGTGGTATGTCTACACAATGGAATATTACACTTTTACCATTCTTTAGTTGCTTGTAGTATTTTGTATAGGGTTGAGAGTCTAAAATTACCCTTTTAATCTTAGTATGTTTATTATTTTTAGTACATTTCCAGATCTTATTTAGGTATACATTTTATTGATATTTCAAAGTTGTAGCTTTTATGAAATGTCTAGAAGGTGCAATACTACAGAAGATATTTTATTCCACTGACTCTTATAATTCATTCATCCTCGATTCCACAATGTTATCTGAACCTAGGTCAAGAGACTTGTTGTAAATATATCTATTGTAACTGAATAGCAGTCTCTTTTTCTCTACATTTTGATGGGTTGTGGTTTTTCTTTTTTAATGATTTCCATCTCTCTAGAGGAATAAAAAACTTTTGTTAAGCATCAGAAAGAGTCAGATGCAGATACTTGTACCCAACCAATGTACAGAAGCTGCTGACCCCTGTAGTTGAATTAGGGAAAAGCTGGAAGAAGCTGAGGAAGAGGGTGACCCTGTATGAGGACAAGCAGTCCCAATTAACCTGCACCCCAGAGACCTCTCAAACACTAGACCACCAAACAGGCAGTATACACCAGCTGATATGAGGCTCCCAACACATATATAACAGAGGACTGCTGGGTCTGGTTTCAGTCAGAGAAGATACCCCTAACCCTCAAGGGACTGGAGGCAGCAGGGAGTTTAAAGGTCTTGTGGGGTGGGGGAGGTGGGGACATCCTCGTGGAGACAGGAGTATGGGAAGGAACTATGAGATGTGGAACAGCAGAAGGGTGGACTGTGAGGGAAATAAAATCTGGAGAGTAAAGAAAAAAAAGAAATAAAAAGAAACAATAAAATTATTGTTGTTAGAGGAAATACCTATAATTAACTGTGGATACAAAAATAAATACTTAGGAAACACTTATGAATTATGATGGTATATTAAAGTAGTAGTTTTATTTTCTCCTTACAGAGCCATGACTTCAATAAACCCTGTGTTTTTGTTTTGTTTTGTTTTGTTTTTATCTAAGCTTACAGTACCAGACATGATTTCTTCTTGTTGGTCAGACCTGAAGCTTAGCTTGAAATCTGTTGGTAAATGCTAAGGTATGTTTGCTACTATCGAATCCTTAGGGGTAACATGCCATATTACTTGTTGCTGCAGTTCACGGTACCACAGTTTTATAGGAGTAAAATTTGCTTCTCTCACTTGAAGCTTTCCGGTATCATAAACTCCAGTTTTCAAGGTAAAGGCTTTTAAGTCAGAGCTAAGTTGGATCATCAAATGTGTCAAAAAATGCACAGTATCTTCAGCAATAGGGACTTATCTTCTACCTCTGAGGGACAACTATGAGCCAACAACAGTTTACACTATTTTGGAGTACCCTTAAAAACAACTCACAGTAGCACTTCTCATGCCTAGAATTGAGGTATTTGTCAAATAATTCATAGCTCATTGGGGGATTATTGCCTGCCCAGATGAGAAATTTTCTTTACAACTATATTTACATATATATTCAAGCACTTAGATTTATATGTATTTTATGTAATTTGGGGTACTAGATAATCAGTATTCCTAATGAGTTTTTAGAAATTATTACTGTTAGTTTACCCTCCTCCCATATGTATTAATCATGAAGCTCACCCATTTTACAACTTTCCGCTTCATATGAATTGTATCTTACCACCGTCTGCAGAGATCATGTCATACACCCCTTATAGTTGTCTGTACTCTGGGGTAACTTCTGGTTATATAGTCAAATCTTAGCACTTGCAATTAGAGCCACAGATGAGAGATAACATGTGATATTGACCTTTGTGTGATAGGGTTGTTTCACTCAATATAATATTTTCTAGTAATATATATTTATCTTCAAATTTAGCAATTATATTTTTCTTTAAAGCTGAATAGTATTCTTATGTACATACTTTTTATATGCCAATTTTCACATTTGTAAAGATGGTATATTAGTTGTTGTGACATTTTTTTGTGTGAACAGAGCATCAATGTATATGCTGAGTAAGTATCTGAGGAGTAGTATGCTGTGTTCTTGTCCTGAATATTCACTGCTCTGATTTTTTACATTTTATTGCTGAATGAGTCTTTTTTGGCTTTTTGTTTTTAAACTTTTAAATATTTTGCTGATATTAATCCTCTGTCAAATGTATAGCTGACAAAATTTCATTTATATTGTGTATTCATTTAATGCTTCATTATTTGTGCAGAAGTTTGTTTCAGCTTTATGACTATTTTCAATTGTTGGCCCTATTATTAGGCAATTGTAGTTTAGAACTAGAATTAAAATTAGGATTTTCATAAGTTTTTCTATTTTAATTTTAGAATTACTCAGACCATGTTATTTTTGTTTTTATGCCCATTAGATAAATTTATTATATCTTTTGTCATGAGTATGCTGATAATTGACCATGCGTCTCTACATCTCCAGTATAACACCAATCTTGTCAGTGTGGATATTATTTTTTAGTATAAGTCTGATGTGGTTAACAAGTATTTACCTGGTTGTCTTATTAGAGTAGACCCGCCTTCCTAGAACAGTTTTGTTGCTGTTGTTGTCATTGTCATTGTTGTTATTTTTTGTTTTCTTTTGTTTTTACTTGCTGTCATTTGATGTTTGTTTGTTTGTTCTGAATACTTTAAGAAGAACTCTATTTATATTTTTGCAAACCTCAGAGATTTCTGCATGAATCCATCTGGACCTATATTTTTTGTATTCAGGAAAAGCTTTTTATTAATGTTCCTATTTTCTTGTTTTTGTTTGTTTGCTTGGGTCTTTTTTTTTTTTTTTGTGAGAATGTTTAAACTGTTGAAAAGCTTTCGGTTTAATTTTGCTGGTTTCTTTGAATCTATGAATTCATTCATTTCTTTCATAACTTCCCAGTTAATGGAGTACACATTTTTTAAAGTATTCCCTTATTTGATTCTGAATTTCTTTGGTTTCTGTTATAATCTCCCACTCTTCCTTTCTGATTCTGCTTTCTTTCAGTTACTTGGAACAAGAGTCTGTTATTTTATCTTCTTAAAGAAGTGCTTATCATCCACTAGATTTTAGGAATAGTTTTTAATTGTTTTTTTAAATTTTTGAGCTGTATTGTTTATTTGTCTTCTTTCTGATATTTAAATGTAGGCACTTAAATCTATAAATTTTCAACACAGGACCACATTTACTATATCCAGTAGGTTCTGCTGTGCTGCGTTTTCATTCCCATTTAGTTATGATAAACCTTACTTCTTTCTTGATGACCTTTGTCCTAGTCGTCATTCAATAATGAGGAGTTAATTCTCCATGAATCTGTGTACTTACTAGAGATTTGTTTTCGACCAATTTTAATTTTCATTGAATTTCATGGACAAATATCATACATAAGTTAATACCATCTCTTAATTTTTTGAGTTGTTTTATGTGTTAGGATTTGATCTTTTCTGTGAATCTTCTATGAACTGCTGTGTAAAATGCATATTCTTTAGTTTAAGATGGAATGTTCTATAGATATCTACTAAGAATGTTTGATATATGATGTCATTTAATTTTAATACTTCTCTGCTAATTATTTTATGCTCAAATGACATATATATTAGAGCGAGGTACTAAATTCACCTACTACTAATGGCCTTCATTTAATGTCAGTAGTAGTCTCTTTATGAAATTTGTACATTACAATTTGGTTTTTATATGTTTACAATTACAATATATTCTTTTTTTATTGTCCTCTTGATTAGAATGAAGTGTATTTCTCTAGCTATTTTCATAAGGCTTAGATTGATGTCCATTTTGTGTAAAATCAGGATAATGACACCCTTTTATTTCCTGGTTTCAATTTATTGAAATACTTTTATCCTTACTTCTGCTGTATGTACATGCCTTCCAAATCTCTTGCCTGCCCCTTAAAGTGCACCCAAATTCCTTAAACTATTCCCAGTCCCTTGAACCCCATTTTACCCCCAATTCCTCCTGTTTTCCCAAAAGACACTCTAGACCAAAGAACCTCAGGTTCACTGGAACTAGGGAACCAGACACAAGATTAGCACTCACAACCCCAGAGGCCATGCAGGCCACAAAAACCCCAACAGAGACATTTAACTGGATATGAGAACATGCTAGTTACCAGAACCACTTAGTCCAAAAGACAAAGAGGAAACAGAAACCAAGGGAAAAAAAACCTAACAAAAATAAACTCATAAATCAGCATCTATACCTATAATAACCACAAAACCCCAGATGACTAAAGGCTAGCATAAAGAACACAATCAACAACAGCCATAGCATTATGTCTATATGAGAGTCCAACAAGTCACACATAACTGAATCATAATAAAATGACTTTAAATTCAATCTTTTTTGCAATGACATTAAAAAAAATAATTAGGTTATTTAAATTAACTCCTGATCACAGCGTCCACTCCTTCCTCTCCTCCAAGTACATCTCTCTCATCTTCACTTTCTACCATCTTCCCCTCCTCCCCTTCTTTTCAGAAAAGGGGGGCCTTAGCATATCATGTTGCAGTAAGCCTAGATGAATCTTTTCATATTATGGTTAGATAAAGCAGCACAGTTAGGAGAAAAAGATCAAAGGACAAGAAACAGAGACAGAAACAGGCTTTGTTTCCCCTCTTCGGAATTCCACATGAAGACCCACTTGTTACATATGTGTAGGGAACCTAGTTCACTTCCATGTATCCTCTCTTGTTGGCAGTTCAGTCTCTATGAGACCCTAGGCACACAAGTTTGATTATTCTATAGGTGTGTAGATGCCAGGAAATATTCAAAAACATAGTTAAAATCAAAAATAGAAACAAAGATAAGAATACAAAGAATCAAAGAAATAGTAGGTTCTTTAAGAAAAACTGCAAGACAGACAAATTCTTAGCCAATCTTACTAAAGGCATAGAGATAATACCCAAAGGACCAAAATCAGAAATGAAATGGGAAATATAAGAACAGATATTGAGGAAATCTAAGAGATCATTAGATATTATTTCAAAAACCTTCACTCCAAAAATAGCAAAATTTAAATAAAACAGATACATTTCTTGATAGATACCAATTATCAAAGTTAAATAAAGATCAGATAAACTATTTAAATAGGCATAAAATTCCTAAGTAGAAGCAGTCATTTAAAATCCCACAGCCCCCCAAAAGCCTAGGACAATAGTGTGTTGTTGTTGTTTTTTTTAATTTTACTTAATCTTTTTTTTTTTTTACATACCAGACTTTATCCCCCCTCCAGGTCCACCCTCTGACTGATCAACATCCCATACCTCCTCGCCCCCCTGCTGTATCCACAAGGACGTTCCCAGCCCCTCATCCCCATTCCCCCCAGATTTCCCCACACCCTGGAGCCTCCAGTCGCTTGAGATTTAGGTGCATCTATTCTGACTGAACTCCGACCCAACAGTCCTCCGCTGTATATGTGTTGGGGGTATCATATCAGCTGGTATATGCTGCTTGGTCCAATTTTATATCCAAAGTGGCTGGATATAAAATTAACTCAAATAT
This sequence comes from Rhynchomys soricoides, assembly GCA_019843965.1. NCBI lineage: Eukaryota > Metazoa > Chordata > Mammalia > Rodentia > Muridae > Rhynchomys > Rhynchomys soricoides. The sequence goes on from JADRCH010000046.1 coordinate 7,317,995, forward strand.
ATCAGTAGCCTTCCTTTATACAAATGATAAACAGGCTTGAGAAGGAAATTAGTCAGACAATTCCCTTCACAATAGCCACAAATAATATAAAATATTTTGGGGTGATTCTAACAAAGCAAGTGAAAGAGCTGTATGACAAGAACTTCAAATTCAACTCTCTCCAAAAAGAAATTAAACAAGGCCTCAAAAGGTGGAGAGATCTACCATGCTCATGGACTGGTAGAATTCACATAGTAAAAATGGTCATGCTGCCAAAAGCAATCGACAGATTCAATATAATTCCCATAAAAAATCTAACACAATTATTCACACACATAGAAAGAGCAATTCTCAATTTCATATGGAAAGACAAAAAAACCTGGATAGTGAAAACAATTCTTTTTGTTGTTGCTGTTGTTGTTGTTTTTGTTTGTTTGTTTTGTTTGTTTGCTTATTTTTTGACACAGGGTTTCTCTGTGTAGCCCTGTCTGTCCTGGAACTCACTCTGTAGACCAGGCTGGCCTCGAACTCAGAAATCCACCGGCCTCTGCTTCGCGAGTGCTGGGATTAAAGGCATGCGCCAAATACCCCCATAGAGGGAGGGGAAAGGGGAGGAAATGGGGAGGTTCCAAAGGGGAAAGCTGGAAAAGGGGAAACATTTGAAATGTAAATAAAGTATGAAAAAAAATGGCTGGAAGAATCGACATCCCTAACCTCAAGCAGTACTACAGAGCAATAGAGATAAAAACTGCATGATATTGTACAGAGACAGCTAGGTGGATCAATGCAATAGAATTGAAAAACCAAATATAAACCCACACACTTATGGAAACTTGATATTTGACAAAAAACAAGAATATTGAATGGAAGAAAAAAGAAAGCAACTTCAATCAATGGATCTGGTCTAACTGGCAGTCTGTATTTAGGAAAATGAAAATAGATCCATATCTGTCACCTTGCACAAAGCTCAAGTTCATGTGAATCAAGCACCTCAACATAAAACCAGATATAATGAATCTAGTAGTAGAGAAAGTGGGAAAGAACTTCAAATTCATTGGCAAAGGAGAACATTTCCTAAACACACCTCTAATGGCTCAGTCTCTAAGATTGATAAATAAAACCTAATGAACCTGAAAAGTTTCTGTAAGGCAAAGGACATAGTAAACAGGAAAAATTGGCAACTTACAGATTGGAAAAAAATCTTCACTAATCCCACATCCTATAGAGGGCTTATATCCAAAATATATAAAAAAAACTCAAGAAGCTAACTTTCAAAAAACCAAACAAGCTTTTAGCTTATTATGTTTATGGGAATTCTGACTGTGTGGATGAGTGAATCTCTGACTCTTGTGCCTCTTCAGTCTCTTCCTTTTCTTGGGTTACAGTATCCAACCATAATATGACAGTTTTTGCTTCATCTTATTATGTTTCATTTTGTTGTGTTTTGTTATCTTTAAGAAGCCTGCTCTTTTCTAATGAGACACAGAAAGGGGCTTATTCCAGAAGGGCAGGAGGTGGAGAAGAATTGGGAGGAGTGGATGGAAGGATAAATATAATCCTGATATATTGTAGGAGAAACTAATCTATTCTCAGTAAATGAAAAGAGAGAAAAAAAAAAAAAGAAAGAAAAGAAAGGCATCAAGTTGAGACTAGGGATACAGTTCAGTGGTCGAGTGTTACTCTCACATATGTGAAGCCCTGAATTAAATTGGATTGAATCACCAATACAAGTACAATAGATTTTGTGGGACTATACAGGGAATTTGTTGAGGATTACCATTTTTTCCTTCTACTCAGTGAAGACCTTTCTGTGTAGAAGTTTCAGTCGATTTGAGTGAGTGGCTGTACATTTGAGGCAGTGAAAAAAATGAAGTGACCTCCTATATGTCTATTTCTAACAAAAAAATCACTGCTTGTGATTCCCCCCTTCTCTCTGAATTTAGACAGCCTTTTAAATAAACAATTTTGAGATACAAATTAAGGAGCTCTAAGTATCTCAAGAAAAATATCACTGAGGTATGCTGAAAGTACAAATGTATAATAGAATTATTTATTTTATGAACTTATATAAATAAACATAAATAACCAGAAGAAGGAAAAAACTGGACACTGAATAAAAGGACAAAATTAAAATTAAAGTGAATAGCAGAGGGAATTGACTAGGTAGTGAAGAGTGTTTTAACTCAGCGTAAGAAATATGAGATGATAAAAATCTTTGCAAGGAATAAAACTTACCTGTTCACTTTAAAATTGCACTTTATGAGTAGCTTACTTTTAATTCACTGAAACTGAAAAATGAAAAGAAAAAAAAAAGAGTGTTTTAATAAAACTTTCTCATCAGACCTTTTTAAAAATTTTCATAGGCTTACAAAAGGAGCAATTACCTATATAGATAAAATGACTGACTAATACAAAAAGGGGTTACATTAGTGAGTTTAGTGAGGAGCTATCGCTTTTAAATACTTAATTCATTGATTGATGTTACGCATATAGCATGGAAAACATTAGACAACTGCTAAAATGAGAAATATAAAGTACAACAAACTATACATTATTTTGAACTAAGCATGTTAATGGTGATTAATTCTTATAAAAAAAGACACATAAAAAGATTAACTGGCAAAATATTGGTACTTTCTCTCATAGTGAGTATTCTGGCAAATGTATATTTTGGAAATGTCAGCAAATCATTAGATAACCTACCAGTTTGTAACTAAAATTTGTATAACAAATAATAATTTTGGGAAAACAGACATGAGAATCTTCATATGATACCAATTAGATTTTAATTTTGGTACAAGAATGTCATTTTATATATACAGAATTTTTCTTTTCAAAAATGTTTCCATGTTCTGAAATATCCTGACCTTTGTCATTTATATTTTGATAGTTCAACATAGAATGATAAAGTAAAATTATTTTGCACAAAATCTCACCAATATGGCTGCTCGTATGTGAGTTGATCAAGGATGACACCTGTGACCATGTCAACCATATTGGAGAAATGCCCATGAGGCCACAAACCTATACAAAGAACCCTACACAGATGGCTTTCCCCAGGGACAAGTGCAACAACTGGCTGTCCAATGCTAAGGGAGCATCCCTAAAATCATACATTCAGATGGCATTTTATGAACTGAATAGCTATATTTAGAAGCATATTTTATATGCACATATGCATACAATAATAATTAGTTTTTAAAAAGAGGACAGGAACTTGATGGAGAGAAAGTAGGGGCATGTGGAATGATGTGGAGAGAAGAATGGGGGGAAAAAACCTAATTAAATTATCTCAAAAATAGAAAAAATATTTTGCACAAAATGTTTTCTGTATTTTCTTGAATTTTTAATTTGTTCAACTCTTTTGTCTATGGACTAAATTCTAACATTAATCTCTGCTGCAGCTTACTCTTAGTATATTAAATTTAAAGAACTGTATTAAACTTATTAACCATTCAAGCAGTTTACTGGAATTATCTTTTTGTTTTACTTAAACTCAATTTTTAAATTTTACAATGGTAACTTTTTGTCTTTCTGGGTTTACTTTCCAATGAATCTAGGTGTATTTTAATGCATAGATTTGTTATAGAATACCTGAAAAGCATTGATGAAGTTGATACAGGTCAATGTACACTTGAAGTCCAAATCCTACCTGTGCTTCTTCAAAAAATACTTTGTATCCTTTTGCCACACCAAAAATACAGGAACAATCTCACATCATTTAACAGTTTTGACTTTTAGACTGTTAAAATAGGCATGGAATTGAACTTCAAAACTCTATGAGGAGCAAAAGATGTAAAATCTTTGCAAAAAATAACCTTATTCACAGAGAAAATTTATACAGGGGCTTGTTCCAGTTATAGCAGTGGGGACAGATGCTGGTTTATTTCAATCTTTCCTTGTCCTGAGAAGAGGGAACTTGAGGTCTCTAGATGGTTTTAGGTTCTTTCATATAAAGTCTTCAACTCTCTATTAACAAAAGTCAGTGTTGTCCAAAAATAATTTTAAAATGTATGTTTTATGCAAATGGATGTAGGAAATGACAAGTAAATCATTCTTAAATACAAATCATTTCATATTATAACTTTTTTTCTTTTCTAGTGAGAATGAATCATGTGGAAATTGTTAATGGAAATAAAGTGTATAAAAGATAAGTCAAGTAAAATTACAATCAAGTATCTTTATGATAAGTAATTTTATTGCTTAAAGAAAGACTTTTTAAGATTTTAATGGTAAAGAGTGCTTGAAACCTTTCCACTAATTTAAAAAAAAAATGCAGCTTTCTGTTTACATGGAGAGAATGGATACAGATAAAATGAAATTTTGTCCCATCAATAGCAATTTTCACTTGTGTAGATTTGCCCTACCTAATCAGCATGCTTGAATTTTCATTTACTGAGAAAAGCACATAGGATAACTATCTTTGGGTACTTCATTTGTGATAAAAACCATGCATATAAAGACATTACTACACACATACTGGCATAATTTTCTATAATTTTAATACTATCATTTTATTTTTACTATGAAAGAGTAGGATCACTGGCAACATCATTAAAAAGAAATATGCTAAATATATAGTTTTATGTATACTAGACTTTCTATTATAATTGAAAGATTATTTATATTGGTATTACTTTAAAACACTAAAATAAATCACAAGATTAACAGTACAATATGAGTGCTACTATCATATTCATATTAGTTATTATGTATTAAATATATCAAGAATTTAACAACAAAAGGCAGTAATTAAATCTTATACTCTGATTTGTAAAACATTATCGCTAGATATTAATTCTAAGTCCAAAAACAAATGATCTTAAATCTCATGTCATATAAGCTGTAAAAATGTTGGTAAATAATATAATTCTGAGCACATTCTATTACCTGACTACTTGGAATGCTTCCACATTGGGTAGTACCCAGCAAGTCTACCACAATAATTATTTGGGCAAACTTCAATTTGTAAAGTAAGAAAATAGCCACGAATCAGCTGGTATTAAGAGAAAGCTGATAGATGAGATAACAGACACACAGACAGACCTGAGAAACATAAACTCTCAGTGGAAATTTCTTGTAGAGTTTTCACCTCAACTTCACTATAACTGTAGATTACAAAAGCCATTAAATATACCCACACTGATTAATGATGGGAGTGAAAAAGTTAGCCGTTTCTCAGACATGTGTGCTTATAGCTTTTGAATAATAAAATTCAATAGCTGAATCATAAGCCAGACCTGTTCTCACCAATTAACTTTCTTATAATATTAAGGATTCCAATATAGAAAAGAACTACTGTTGGGGCCAATCAGTTGAGCAGCTCTCCAGAAACAATGGCCATTGGACACTATAGTTACTACTTTGTAGTCTACATGTGAGTGCTTGATATGAAATGCCTTTGGGAGTATAGTCACTTAATAACTTGCATTTGAGGAGGAAGATGTCATATACCTCCTCCTCTGTATACAGTTTATGCACTATATGTGTTTGTTTGTTTGTTTACTGTTCTCTGACATTATACCAGATTGTTATTAGCTACCAAAAGATTAGTTGATATGATTTTTGTTCTGTGAAGAACTCAAATACATATTTTAAGTTAGATACTGACTTATGGTGGATAAATAAAGCAAAATAGTACTTAGGTTGCAATTAAAATGAGGTCAATGATTTCACAATATCAGAAAAGTACCATCTGATTCCCAAACACATAAACAGAGAAGCTCTGTGTTTGGCTCAGCAAACAAATGAATAACAATAAAAAAGGTAAGTAGTTTCTTTCTTTTCTTTTTTTTGTTTTTTTGTTTTTTATTTTTATATTAAAGTAAGTCTTTAATCAGGAATAAATGGTAATTCAATTTTTATTTCACTTTTAGAAACATTTTTGAAATTTTCTTAATAAAATATGAAAATGTTGCATTTTTATTTTGTCTTTTAAAGGATATTTTATTTATATTTGAAATGTTATCCTCTTTCCCGGTTTCCACGCCCCACCAGAAACCCCCTATGTCATCACCCCTCCCCCAGCTTCTAGGAAGGTATTCCCACACTCATTCACTCCAGCCTCCTTGCCCAAGCATTCCCCTATACTGGGCATCAAGCCTTCCCAGGACCAAAGACCTCTCATCCCACTGATGTCCAACAAAGCCATTCTCTGCCACATATGCGATGGAGCCATGGGTCCCTCCATGTGTACTTTTTGGTTGGTGGTTTAGTCCCTGAGAGCTCTGGAAGGTCTGGTTGGTTGATATTGTTGTTCTTTCTATGGGATTGCAAACCCCTTCAGCTACTTCCATCCCTTCTCTAACTCCTCCATTGGTGACTGCATGCTGCTGCAAGAATCCTACTCTGTATTTGTCAGGTTTTGGAAGAGCCTCTCAGGAGACAGCTATATAAAGCTCCTCCTGGCAAGCACTTTCTGGCATCCACAAAAGTGTCTGGGTTTGGTGACAGTATATGAGATGGATCCTGAGGTGGGGAAGTCTCTGGATAGACTGTTGTTCAGTCTCTGCTCCACACTTTGTCTCTTTATTCCCTCCTTTGAGTATTTTGTTCCCCTTTCTAAGAAGGACTAAAGCACCCACACTTTGGCTTTCCTTCTTCTTGAGCTTCATGTGGATTGTGAATTGTATCTTGGATATTCTGAGCCTGGGGCAAATATTAACTTATCAGTGAGTGTATACCATGTAAGTTCTTTTGTGATTGGGTTACCTCACTCATGATGATATTTTCTAGTTCCTTCCATTTGCCTAAGAATTTCATGGAGTCATTGTTTTTAGTAGCTGAGTAGTACTCCATTGGGTAAGTGTACCATATTTTCTGTATCCATTCCTCTGTTGAAGGACGTCTGGGTTCTTTTCAGCTTAGGGCTATTATAAATAAGGCTTCTATCAACATAACGGAGCATATGTCCTTGTTATACATTGGAGAATCTTTTGGGTTTATCACCAGAAAGAGGTATAGCTATTTCTTCAGTTAATAAATACTATGTCCAATTTTCTGAGGATTACGTGAGACTGATTTCCACAGTGATTGTATCAGCTTGCAATCCCACCAACAATGGAGGAGTGTTCCTCTTTCTCAACATCCTTGACAGCATCTGTTACCTGTTCTTGATCTTAGCCATTAGGATTGGTGTGAGGTAGAATCTCAGGGTTGTTTTGATTTGCAATTCCCTGATGACTAAAGATCTTGAACATTTCTTTAGGTGCTTCTCAGCCATTTGATATTCCTCAGTTGAGATTTTTTTGTTGTTGTTGTTTAGCTATGTACCCATCTTTAATAGAGTTATGTGATTCTCTGGAGTTTAACTTCTTCAGTTATTTTTATGTATTAGATATTAGCCCACTATTGGATGTAGGATTGGTAACCATCTTTTCCCTATCTGTTGGTTGCCATTTTGTCCCACTGACAGTGTCTTTTGCCTTACAGAAGCTTTACAATTTCATGAGGTCCCATTTTGTCTATTATTGATCTTAGAGCACAAGCCATTGGTGTTCTGTTCAGGAGCTTTTCCTCTGTGCACACATATTCAAAGATCTTCCTCACTTTCTCTTCTTTTAGTTTCAGTGTATCTGGTTTTATGTGGAGGTCCTTGATCCACTTGGACTTGAACTTTGTACAAGGAGATATGAATGCATCAATTTGTATTATTCTACATGCTGCCCACCAATGGAACCAGCACCATTTGTTGAATGATGTCTTTTTTCTACTAGATGGTTTTAGCTCCTTTGTCAAAGATTAAGTGACCACAGGTGTACCAATATAATGCAGTTTTTATCACTGTTGCTCTGTAATACAGTTTGAGGAAAGGGATAGTGATTTCTAGCAGAAGTTCTTTTATGCTTGAGAATATTTGTCCTTATCCTGAATTTTTTTTTTTTATTCCAGATGTAGCTGCAAGTTGCTCTTCCTAACTCTATGAAGAATTTAGTTGGAATTTTTATGGGGATTGCACTGGATCTGTAGATTGCTTTGGGCAAGGTGGCCATTTTTAGCATATTAATCCTGCCAATTCATGCGCATGGGAGATTTTTTCATCTTCTGAGATCTTATACAGATTTCTTTCTTCTGAGACTGGAAGTTCTTGTCATACAGATATTTCACCTGCTTGGTTAGAGACACACCAAAGTATATAATATTATTTGTGACTATTGTGAAGAGTGTCATTTCCCTAATTAATTTTCACCCTGTTTATTCTTTTGGTAGAGAAAGGCTATTGATTTGTTTGAGTTATTTTACATCTAGCCACTTTGCTAAAGTTGTGTATCAAGATAAGGTTTTCTCTGGTGGATTCTGTGGATTTTATCTTTGAGTTTATATAGTTGATTACATTGTTGGATTTCTACATATTGAACTATATCTGCATCCCCAGGATGAAGTGTACTTGATCATAATGGATGATTGTTTTGATGTGTTCTTAGATTAGGTTTGAGAGAATTTTATTGAATATTTTTGCATCGATATTCATAAGGAAAATTGGTCTTAAGTTCTCTTTCATTATTGGGTCTTTGTATGGCTTAGGTATAAGCATAATTGTGGCTTCATAGAACAAATTCGGTAGTGTTTCTTCCTTTCTATTTTGTGGAATAGTCAACTTTCAACCAAAAGTTATCAGAAAAGATAAGGAAGAACATTTCATACTTGTCAAAGAAAAAATCTACCAAGATGAACTCTCAATTCTGAACATATATGCTCCGTATGCAAGGCCACTGACATTCATAAAACATAATAATAGTGGGAGACTTCTAGACCCCAGTCTCAGCAATGGACAGACCATGGAAACAGAAACTAAACAGAGATGCAGTGAAACTAAAAGAATTTATGAACCAAATGGATTAAACATATATATACATATAACATTTCATCCTAAAAGAAAAGAATATACCATCTTCACATCACCTCATAGTACATTCTCCAGGCCTCAAATGATAATCATAAAAGGCAGATAGAGGAAGGGAAGTGTGAGGGAGGGGTGATAGGGAACAGAATGGGAAATTCAGGATCAGTTGTGGATAAGGACAGCGGAAATGGTTAGATGGACATGAAGATGAATGGGAACCTGCAACTGACAGGGATGAGGAGGTAGACAAGACAGACAAACCTGGGATAAGGGAGCACCCAGGAATCAAGGGGGGTAACATTAGCTCTAACTAACTACATTAGGGATATGGAACTTGAGAAGATAAGTCCTGTAGCCAGACAGGACCCCAGTGGAGCAATAGAGACACTAACCTCTCCCAAAGCTTTCTACCCAACATTTATTCTGTTTACATGAAATCCAGACATGGGGGATGTAGCAGAAATTGAGAGAACAGTCAAACAATAACCAGCCCAACTTGACATCCATCCTATGGGCAAGCACCAATCCCTAATTAAACACTATTAATGATACTCTGTTATGCTTGTAGATAGGAGCATGTTGTCATCTGAGAAACTCCAACAAACATCTCACTCAGACGGATACAGATAGCCTCAGCCAAACAGTGGATGGAGCTTGGGAACTGTTATGGGAGAATAAGAGGAAGGATTGAGGACTGAAGCGATAGGAACTCCACAGGAAATCCCACAGATTCAACTAAGCTGGAACTTAAGGTTCTCAGAGTCTGAACCACTAATCAAAGAACAAGCTTAGGCTGGACCTAGGCTTCCATGCTCATAGCTTGGTCTTCATGTGGGTCCCAAACAACTGGAGCGGGGCTATCCCAAAAGCTGTTGCCTATATGTGGGATATGTTCTTCTAGCTGGACTCCTTTGTCTGGCCTCAGTGGGAGAGGAAACACCTAGTGTCACTGTAACTTGAAGTGCCAGGCTGAAAGTATAAACAAAAGGAGCCTCCACCTGCTCAGAGGAGAATGAAAGGGGAGATGGGAGAAGCACTGTAGGAGGGAGTGACTGGGAGGGACAGTGAGCAAGATGTAAAGTGAATAAGTAAAAAAAAAATTAATTTAATTTAAAAAGTGTAGGTTACACGGATGGCAGATGGATTTCTACTTGAGAAAAAAGTTTCTTTTTCTCTTATCCCATCTATTGTGACCTTTCAAAGCCAAGCTTAACCTTAAAAAGTACATTTTTTATTTTTTAAATTATGTATTCACACTTTTCTTTCTTTCCTTCAACCACTGGAATTCAATCCTCATTGCTTTATCTCAAATTTAAGACCTTGTGTTTTCAACTGTTTCACATATATTTAATATATTTAGTATATATACATATATATGCTACACACTATATACATATACACATACACACACACACACACACACACACACACACATATATATATACATGAGAAACCTGCTTACATTTGAATTGGATGATCAACTAGGATGCTGTTCCCAGAGGAAGACTGTTTCTCTGGCACTCAGCATTCCTGATTTTCTCAAAGTTACTTGACTATTCTAAACTCTGAGATCTTTCCTTATTCCATCATATCATGTGCATTGGTAACATACTTTTTCTAGTCTTGTTTAAGCAAACATAATGAAATTAAATTAAAATAAAGAATGTATAACATGAACAACTGGCCTTGATCATGATGAAGTCAAAGGCCAACACTAAAATGTATGTACTGTAAAAGAATCATGGAAACCCCGTTTAAATTAAAAATTCAGTACATACATTGTTCACCACTAGCTTTCTCATTCACTGGGATAAGGGTAGTTCTCTTGATATTCTACATTTTCATGGGATAGTATGTATTCATATCATCTTTCCTCTAAAATTTGCAGATATAGTCTTAAATGTGAGAAGGAAATTAAATAAGGGTTATTGTCAAGACACTAAAGAGCACTTTGAAATGTACATAATGATATATGTGCTCCTCTGTGTGAAATTTGAGACAAGACTAATTTTACATATTTTCCAGATCACTATAGTTTTGACTTCAATAAAGCAGCTGCCAGTCTCTTGGAAAAGACCTGTACAGCAGTAGAAGATTGAAATGTTTAGGTTTTCACTTAAAACAATGTAATTTGGAAATATATTGTTTTTTATATAAGACAAAGAATCCTTGAAGGCAGGAATTGTAAAACAAGATGTAAAGTGTTATCAAGCTCTTTTTAAATTAAATATGTTCATTATAATGTGTAGCCTTATACTTATGACAAAAAAGAAATTGTAATCAAAATGGCATAGTATTGAAATAAGAAACAACATATAGACTGATGGAAGATGATAGAAGAGAACAGAAACTCAGAACTCTGATTATTTGAGTATCAAAAATAAACAGATCAAAGTTGGATATGTTAATAAATGATATTTGGAAAATTATATATATATATATATATATATATATAATTATGTGTGTGTGTGAAGAATGATGTTACATTTCTTTCTCTGTTCAGCTCAGCAATAAATATATTTCTAATACTAAAATTATTGTAAGGAGATGGAAGACACACTTTGAGACATTCCTATAGCTAGGGTTTTGACAAATGTTCACAGTTTTGGGCAACAGAAAATGACAAACATAACAAAAAGAATAATCATCAGAATAAGTAGTTAAGATAGAGACTAACTGTTCATACAAGAGATGAGTGCTAAAAATATAGAATAAGCTAAAAGAAATAAATACTAAATGTCTGGGTAGAGTGGGTGAAATAACTAAGAAGAGTGAAGATACACCCAAAGGAGTGTGTATGTGTGTGTGTGTGTGTGTGTGTGTGTGTGTGTGTGTGTGCATGTGTATATATGAAGGCACAACAGACATATTTATATGTCTTCAGAGAGAGACAAAGACACAAAAAGAAAGACTCTGCTACTACTTAGGATTTCCATGAATGACTTGGCAAAAGTAATGTTTTATTTTGACTTCTAAAGTAGATAAGACTACCTGGGATATAAATGATTTATTTGCAAATGTTTTAAAAGCACATCATGTAGCATATTTAAATAAAACTAATATTTATGGATGTATATTCATTAAAAATCTAATCTGTTTAAAATAACTTTGTTACCACCAGAAATTTGAAACTACCCATTCATCAACTAGTAAACCCATTGGGATACATGCTTACAATTTAACACTATTGCAAATTAAAGATATATCAAATAAGCTTAAAGTAGCATCTATGATCAGGTAATACATGAGTTTTTAGTTTAAGCCAAATACAAATGTAAGAGAGAACTTTTACTTACTATAATTTTTATGAAATTTTCAAAATGATAAGTTTTAGAGAGAGAGAGAAATATCTACCAAATGACAAAGGCTCATATTGAGAGACAGAAAGGTACAATCGGTAGAACAGAATACTCTGTTATACTGTAAATATTCAAGCTCTTCATTATTCCAAGTACAAGTGTGCATGTATTGATCATATTTTATGGGCTTTTGCATCTAACAGTAGTAAATTTTAACTCTTGTAAATTTACTCCTTAATAATATGACCATTAAAGTTATCACTTTTTGGATGAAAACAATTATTAATTATATATATAACCAGATTAACTGTGATCCTTCAATGGACAAATACTGAATGTTCTGATGAAATCTAGTCTCTTTTCTCCCATTGCTCCTAAGTATCTTTACTCTGGTAATTATTATTTCTAGTTCCATTTCTAGTTCCACTTTTTTAACTGGCAGAAACTGCCTGTCTGAATTTTGTCTCTTTCATTTAATATACATCTACCATTTTAAGAATCACATTAAGTGGCAAGGTGGGATGATTTAATAAGTTTGCTCTATTGAAATAAAAGATACATACAAACACATTCACACACACATACACACACTATATATATTCTAAATATATAGTCTACATAGGCCAGCCTCAAGCACACATGTAAATTCTTAGCAGACTTTATTTAGAATTTGCTATTGAATTGAAATATATTTAACTCAAAGCCAGAAAAAATATAAAATATTAATTGTCTCTTTCTGGGAAAAATAAGTGGCGCCTCCAATTAATTTCAGTAAATCATTCCTAAAAAGCAGTAATTAAACCTCAAGCTGTTATTAAATTGTCTTTTTATTCCATTGAATGGGAAAATTATTATGAAGTGCATGCTAAAATAACCCCCCCGTCACTTATAAAAACATTAATAAAGCAGAGTAAAATACTCTGGAAGCTTTTATGATATAAAATACTTAATTATGTTTTTGATCTATGAATGTGATTTGTTGTTGAACTTTTGCTGGCATGCAATAATAAACAGAGTTTGAAAGCATAATTTTTAAATGGTGTGTGTATTGTTTCAGATGTTTCTGTGAGAAAATATAAATGTATTAGAAATCATGGAGAAAATATTTAAATAAAAATGCAAAATTTTGTATGTTCCCTTCTTACACAAGTAAGGTATAATTTGAAGGTTTCAGAAGGTAGTATTCAATATTACCTGAAATGTATCTGTAAGGGCATGCTAAGGAAGATGATTACATACCAAGAATTACTCACTCAAAAAATTTCTAGTGCTGTAACATTAGTAAAGATAATCTTTGATTTGCTAAATAAACACTTTAGAAAATGTTCGAGCGTTGCCGTATTCAACTCAGGGTATATATTATTAAACATAATTGTTTTATATATACATCTTCTTATTTGTATATTTCCAACCTCATGCACAATACAATATTTATTTTGAACTAAAACTATGTTGTCCTACATCCTTCAAATTTATAGAAATTATTCATTATGAGCTTATTCATAGGATAATTTTGTGATTAAAGTATTTATGTCAGCTAAAACTAAGACGTTTCTTGATTTTTTTGTCTTAACAGGGCTTTAAAAATATAAGCATGTTTGTAAAGTTTGAAGGTATAAAAATATCTTTGTCATCATATAATTAAAATATATAATTTTAGTGGAATGCACACGAACTTTAACCATACTCAAAATTATTAAAGTCTATTTCAATACTATTTTTAGAGAAAGACTTATTTCTTCAAATTACTCATTCAAATTCAGCAGATCATATTATACTCATCATCACTGATCATGTTATTCAGTAAAACTATGTATTTTATGAATGCTATTTTGTACCTTTAGGCTTAGCTCACTATATTATAATACTATGTCTAATGCTGCATGGGGAAGGCACAAACATTAATACTTAGGTCAGAGCTAAAGTAACAGCTGGCCTTGTAAAATATATGAATTTATACAATAATGACATTGCTTTTATGTAGTAACCAACTAGCTTCTACTTGGATTTAAGAAGAACTCAATGGTAATAAGTTCACACCAGCTTGATACTGTAAATTTCATCATGAACCAGTGACTGGGGAAGTCATAAGCCTCAGCATACAATGTACTATTAATGTTCTATGACATATATAAGTTATCAAGCTGATTTCTAAATTCTTACCCTCATAACCTAGCTCTAAGGCTTCATCAGAAATGGAACTACTTCGCAGTTAATATGAAATTTTTAAGACATCCCCAGTCTTGCAATAGTGCCTTGTACAATCATGTTATGATGGAGTTTAAATCCTGCCCCACCAAATAAAACTCATGCCTAGCTTCAATGCTGGGGCCAAAAACGTTAGGTTAAATGAGTTATATGTCCTATATAAGAACTACATTCACAGTATTTTTTTTGTCTAATTTTTATTATTTTTTTTAAATGTAGCTTTATTGAGTTCAGGTGAGAACTGTCCATTAGACTTAGCAAAAATAAAACAAAAACAAAAACAAAAAGAACAACCAAACCAAAAACCAGAGCAAGAACAAATAACTTCTCAGTGATCTTTGAACTAGATCTCAGCTTATTGTGAAAGTTTTTTCTTTTTTTTTTTTTAATTTTCATATTTTATTTACATTTCAAATGCTTCCCCCTTTCCAGATCTCCCCTTTGGAACCTCCCCATTCCCTCCACTCTCCCCCTGCCTCTATGGGGATATTCCAACCCACCTCCCCAACCCACCCCCCACCCACTCTCGGCTTCCCTCCTTGACATTCTCCTATACTGGGGGATCTAAAACCCTCAGGCCCAAGGGCCTCTCCTCCCCCTGACAGGTAACAAGACCCTCCTCTGCAGTCTTTGTGACCAGCACTACGGGTCCATCCATGTGTATTCTTTAGTTGGTGGATCAGTCTCCAGAAGTATGGGGGGTCAGGCCAGTTGCCAGTGTTGCTACCTACCTGGGGCTGCACACTCTCTCAGCTCCTTCAGGCTTTTCTCGAAGCCCTCCATCTGGGACCTCGTACTTAGTACTACTGTTCCTGCGAAGTGACTCTTGGGTATTTCAAGCTTTTAGGCTAATAACCACTTAACAGTGAGTACATACCATGTTCATTCTTTTGTGACTGCGTTACCTGGCTCAGAATGATGTTTTCAAGATCCATCCATTTGTCTACGAATTTCATGAAGTCATTGTTTTTAATAGCTGAGTAGTATTCCATTCTGTAAATGTACCACATTTTCTGTATCCATTCCTCTGTGGAGGAACATCTGGGTTGTTTCCAGCTTCTGGCTATTATACATATGGCTGCTATGAACATAGTGGAACATGTGTTTTTATTACCTGTTGAAGCATCTTCTGGGTATATGCCCAGGAGTGGAATAGCTGGGTCCTCAGGTAGTATTATGTCCAATTTTCAGAGGGTCTGCCAAACTGATTTCCAAAGAGGTTGTATCAATTTGCGTTCCCACCAGCGATGGAGGAGTGTTCCTCTTTCTCCACATCCTTGCCAACATCTGCTGTCACCTAAGTTCTTGTTCTTAGCCATTCTGACTGGTGTGAGGTGGAATCTCAGGGTTGTTTTGATTTGCATTTCCCTGATGACTAAGGATGTTGAACATTTCTTTAGGTGCTTCTCAGCCATTCGAGTTTCCTCAGTTGAGAAATCACTGTTTAGCTCACTTCCCCATTTTTTGATAGGGTTATTTGTATCTCTGGAGTCTGGCTTCTTGAGTTCTTTGTATACATTGGATATTAGCCCTCTATCAGATGTAGGATTGGTAAAGATCTTTTCCCAATCTGTAAGTTGCCGTTTTGCCCTAATTACAGTGTCCTTTGCCTTACAGAAGCTTTGTAATTTTATGAGGTCCCATCTGTCAATTCTTCACCTTAGAGCACAAGCCATTGGTGTTCTGTTCAAGAATATTTCCCCAGTGCCCAAGTGTTCGAGACTCTTCCCTACTTTCTCTTCTATTAGATTCAGTGTATCTGGTTTTATGTGAAGGTCCATGATCCACTTGGAATTGAGCTTTGTGCAGGGAGATAGGAATGGATCAATTCGCAATCTTCTACATGTAGACCGCCGGTTGATCCAGCACCATTTGTTGAAGATGCTGTCTTTTTCCCACTGTATGGTTTTAGCTCCTTTGTCGAAAATCAAGTGACCATATGTGTGTGGATTCATTTCTGGGTCTTCGATTCTATTCCATTGATCAACCTGCCTGTCATTGTACCAATACCATGCAGTTTTTATCACTACTGCTCTGTACTACTGCTTGAGGTCAGGGAGGCTGATTCCCCCAGAAGACATTTTATTGTTGAGGATACAACAATATTTTTTGCTATCCTGGGTTTTTTGTTATTCCATATGAATTTGAGAATTGCTCTTTCTAGGTCTACAAAGAATTGAGTTGGGATTTTGATGGGGATAGCATTGAATCTGTATATTGCTTTTGGCAGGATGGCCATTTTAACTATGTTAATCCTGCTTATCCATGAGCATGGGAGATCTTTCCATCTTCTGAGGTCTTCTTCGATTTCTTTCTTCAGAGACATGAAGTTCTTGTCATACAGATCTTTCACTTGTTTGGTTAGAGTCACACCAAGATATTTTATATTGTTTGTGACTATTGTGAAGGGTGTCATTTCCCTAATTTCTTTCTCAGCCTGTTTATCCTTTGAGTATAGGAAGGCTACTGATTTGCTTGAGTTAATTTTGTATCCAGCCACTTTGCTGAAGTTGTTTATCAGCTGTAGCAGATCTCTGGTGGAGTTTTTCAGGTCACTTAAGTATACCATCATATCATCTTAAAATACTGATATTTTGATTTCTTCCTTTCCAATTTGTATCCCTTTGATTTCCTTTTGTTGCCTGATTGCTCTAGCTAGAACTTCAAGTACTATGTTGAATAGATAGGGAGAGAGAGGGCAGCCTTGTCTAGTCCCTGATTTTAGTGGGATTGCTTCACATTTCTCTCCATTTAATTTGATGTTGGCCACTGGTTTGCTGTATATTGCTTTTACTAAGTTTAGGTATGCTCCTTGAATTCCTGATCTTTCCAAGACTTTTATCATGAAGGGATGTTGAATTTTGTCAAATGCTTTTTCAGCATCTAACGAGATGACCATGTGGCTTTTTTCTTTGAGTTTGTTTATGTAGTAGATTACATTAATGGATTTCCGGATATTGAACCATCCCTGCATCCCTGGGATGAAGCCTACTTGATCATGGTGAATGATTGTCTTGATGTGTTCTTGGATTCGGTTTGCAAGAATTTTATTGAGTATTTTTGCATCGATATTCATAAGGGAAATTGGTCTGAAGTTTTCATTTATTGTTGGGTTTTTGTGGGGCTTTGGTATCAGTGTAACTGTGGCCTCATAGAATGAATTGGGTAGTGTTCCTTCTGTTTCTATTTTATGGAATAGCTTGAAGAGTATTGGTATTAGGTCTTCTTTGAAGGTCTGATAGAATTCTGCACTGAACCCATCTGGTCCTGGGCTTTTTTTGGTTGGGAGACTTTTAATGACTGCTTCTATTTCTTTAGGAGTTATGGGACTGTTTAGATGGTTTATCTGATCCTGATTTAACTTTGGTAATTGGTATCTGTCTAGAAACTTGTCCATTTCCTCAAGATTTTCCAATTTTGTTGCATATAGGCTTTTGTAGTAGGATCTGATGATTTTTTTAATTTCCTCAGAGTCTGTTGTTATATCTCCATTTTCATTTCTAATTTTGTTAACTTGGATACTGTCTCTGTGCCCTCTGGTTAGTATGGCTAAGGGTTTATCTATCTTGTTGATTTTCTCAAAGAACCAGCTCTTGGTTTTGTTGATTCTTTGTATAGTTCTTTTAGTTTCCACTTGGTTGATTTCAGCCCTTAATTTGATTATTTCCTGCCTTCTACTCCTCTTGGGTGTATTCACTTCTTTTTCTTCTAGAACTTTCAGATGTGCTGTTAAGCTGTTAGTGTATGCTCTCTCCAGTTTCTTTTTGGAGGTATGAGTTTTCCTCTTAACACGGCTTTCATTGTGTCCCATAGGTTTGGGTAAGTTGTACTTTCATTTTCATTGAATTCTAGAAAGTCTTTAATTTCCTTCTTTATTGCTTTCTTGACCAACTTATCATTCAGCAGTGCACTGTTCAGCTTCCATGTGTATGTGGGCTTTCTGTTGTTGTTGTTGCCATTGAAGACTAGCCTTGATCCGTGGTGATCTGATAGGAGGCATGGGATTATTTCAATCTTCTTATATCTGTTGAGGTTTGTTTTGTGACCAATTATATGATCAATTTTGGAGAAGGTACCATGAGGTGCTGAGAAGAAGGTATATTCTTTTGATACAGGATGAAATGTTCTATAGATATCTGTTAAATCCATTTGGTTCATAGCATCTGTTAGTTTCACTGTGTCTCTGTTTAGTTTATGTTTCCAAGACCTGTCCATTGTTGATAGTGGGGTGTTGAAGTCTCCCACTATTATTTTGTGAGGTGCAATGTGTGCTTTGAGCTTTAGTAGAGTTTTTTTTTTTTTAATGAACGTGGGAGCTCTTGCATTCGGGGCATAGATGTTCAGAATTGAGAGTTCTTCTTGGTAGATTTTTCCTTTGATGAGTAAGAAGTGTCCTTCCTCATCCTTTTTGATGAATTTTGGTTCAAAGTCAACTTTATCCGATATTAGAATGGCTACTCCAGCCTTTTTCTTGGGGCCATGTGCTTGGAAAATTGTTTTCCAGCCCTTTACTCTGAGGTAGTGTTTGTCTTTAATATGGAGGTGCATTTCCTGGATGCAGCAAAATGCTGGGTCCTGTTTATGGATCCAGTCTGTCAGTCTATGTCTTTTTATTGGGGAGTTGAGACCATTGATGTTAAAAGATATTAAAGAATAGTGATTGTTATTTCCTGTTATTTTTGATGTTGTTTATATTTGTGTGGCTATCTTCCTTTGAGTTTGTTGAAAGATTACTTTCTTTTTCTTGAGTGTAGTTTCCCTCTTTGCGTTGGCATTTCCCATGTATTATTCTTTATAGGGCTGGGTTTGTGGAAACATACTGTGCAAATTTGGATTTGTCGTAGAATATTTTGGCTTCACCCTCTATGATTATTGAGAGTTTTGCTGGGTATAGCAGCCTGGGCTGGCATTTGTGTTCTTTTAGAGTCTGTATGAGCTCTGCCCAGGATCTAGCTTTCATAGTCTCTGGTGAGAAGTCTGGTGTAATTCTGATAGGTCTGCCTTCATATGTTACTTGCCCCTTTTCCCTTACTGTTTTTAATATTCTTTCCTTGTTTTGTGTATTTGGTGTTTTGACTATAATGTGATGGGAGGAATTTATTTTCTGGTCCAGTCTATTTGGAGTTCTGTAGGCTTCTTGTATATTTATGTTCATCTCTTTCTTTAGGTTAGGGAAGTTTTCTTCTATAATTTTGTTGAAGATATTTACTGGTCCTTTAAGTTGGGAGTCTTCACTTTCTTCTATGCCTATTATCCTCAGGTTCTGTCTTCTCATTGCATCCCGGATATCTTGGATGTTTTGGTTTAGGAGCTTTTTGCATTTTGTGTTTTCTTTGACTGTTGTGTCCATGTTTTCTATGGTATCTTCCGCACCTGAGATTCTCTCTTCCATCTCTTGTATTCTGTTGGTGATGCTTGCATCTATGACTCCTGATTTCTTTCCTATGATCTCTAATTCCAGGGTTGTCTCCCTTTGTGATTTCTTTATTGTTTCTATTTCTGTTTTTAATTCCTGAATGGTTTTGTTCATTTGATTGATTGTGTTTTCTTGTATTTCTGACCGTTTGATTGTGTTTTCCTGTAATTCTTCAAGGGATTTTTGTGTGTCCTCTTTAAGGGCTTCCAGTTGTTTACCTGTGTTCTCTTGTATTTCTTTAAGGGAGTTATTTATTTCCTTCTTAAAATCTTCTATCATCCTCTTGATAAGTGATTTTAAGTCTGAGTCTTCCTTTTCTGGTGTGTTGGGGTATCCAGGCCTGGCTGTGGTGGGAGAGCTGGGTTCAGCTGAAGCCAAGTAGTCTTGGTTTCTGTTCCTTGTGTTCTTGCCCTTGCCTTTCCCCATCTGGTTATCTCTGGAGTTAGCTGGTCTTTCTCTCTCTGACTGTGGCTTGTCTTTCCTTCAAGCTCAGATGTCAATATTCCTGGGAGACCAGTTCTCTCTTCCAGCTGTTCTTCAGACCCTGTGTCTGGAGTCCTCCTGTTGCTGGCTCCTCAGCACAAGTGGGCAGGTAGCTTTTCCCTGAGCTACTTGTATATGGAGAGGCCTGTTGGCCCAGGCGGGGTTTCTGGCCACAGGTGGAAGCAGGCAGGCTTTTACCTCCTGGCTTTTCCTCAGTCCCTGCCTCTGGAACCCGAGTGGAAAGTTTTTTCTTCATCTAGTTGTCTGAGGTTAGACTATAAGATGTTAAGCATTAAATACTTATTTATTTAATTTTTTTGCTTAATGCATTCTAATGGTAATTACAATCCTGTTGACAAATTGATAACTTTTTACTGATTGATATTCTCTAACCAAAGGTTGGTAAACTGTCAGTTGTCTTCCTGAGTACAGAGTTTCAATGGGAAGAGTTGAGGTTATGAATAAGGTTGGTAAGCTTATCTAATTTTTTTTTAAATTTTGCACAAAATTTTATCTAGTAAACTTTTTTTCTAGGAATTTATGTTGACAAAAATATGTATGTACTGTGGGATATCTAGCCCAGTATTATATACAATGGTGAATTATGAGAAACATGTCAAAATTACATACAGAATTAATAAATTATGAAGTTACATGTAGATATTTCTATAATAATTAAAATGCTATTTTCTATGCTAAAACTTTAGAAGCCAATATTATGATCATCTTATAATTTCACATTATAAATATGATTAAAAATAAATTAAATCACTTTATAAAAACATTATGCAATTTGAAATTATTTCTGACAGATCAACTCTTACAGTTATATAGGCCATTCATTTTTTTCTCCTTTGAAATCACAAAGGAACGTTGACTTCAGTCAAAATAGCACACAACCTAATCTCATAACTCACACGTTTAATGTTACTTGTTTTTAGAAGGTTTTGAAAACTTTACTACTGTCCCACTCAAATAGAAATAAGTTGACAACTCCTGACTAAATTCAGAGAAAATAAATATTAGTCTTCTAAAATATACAGAACTCACCTTCCTAATGTGACCATAAAGTTCAAGAACCTTCAATGTTCTCCCTTGAAGATATGTTAGCTTCACTCTGAGCAAAGCACAACATTCCTTTGCATTTCCCGAGGTCATTACACCAAGATTCAACAGATACCTATAACACTTGCTGAAGTTACCCCTTAAAAATTTTTATTTGACCAGCACGAAGCATCCTTCCTTATCTTTTTTGATAACTTTTGGTTGAAAGTTGATTTTATTCGATATTAGAATGGCTACTCCAGCTTGTTTGAGAACTTTTGCTTGGAAAATTGTTTTCCAACCTTTTACTCTGAGGTAATATCAGTCTTTGTAACTGAGGTGTGTTTCCAGTATGCTGCAAAATGCTGGGTCCTGTTTACATATCCAGTCTCTTAATCTATGGCTTTTTATTGGGGAATTGAGTCAATTGATGTTAAGAGATATTAAGGAAAAGTGATTGGTGCTTCCTGCTATTTTTATATTATTTTTATGTTTGTGTGACTATCTTCTTTAGAGTTTGTTGAAAGAAAATTGCTTTTGTGCTTTTTCTAGGGTGTAGTTTCCCTCCTTGTGTTGGTGTTTTCCTTCTATTATTGTTTGTAGGGCTGGATTTGTGGAAAGATATTGTGTAAATTTGGTTTTGTCATGGAATATCTTGTTTTCTCCGTCTATGTTAATTGAGAGTTTTGCTAGGTACAGTAGCCTGGGCTGGCATTTGTGTTCTCTTAGGGTCTGTGTGATATCTGCCCAGGATCTTCTAGCTTTCATAGACTCTGGAGAGAAGAATGGTGTAATTCTGATAGATCTGCCTTTATATATTACTTGACCTTTTTCCCTTACTGCTCTTAATATTCTTTCTTCATTTTGTGCATTTGGTGTTTTGATTATTATGTGATAGGAGGAAATTCTTTTCTGGTCCAGTCTATTTGAAGTTCTCTAGGTTTCCAGTAAGTTCATGGGCATTTCTTTTTTTAGGTTAGGAAAGTTTTCTTCTATAATTTTGTTGAAGAAATTATTGGCCCTTTAAGTTTGGAATCTTCGCTCTCTTCTATACCTATTATCCTTAGGTTTCATCTCCTCATTTTGTCCTGTATTTCCTGGATGTTTTGGGTTAGTAGCTTTTTGCATTTTGCATTTTCTTTGACTGTTGTGTCAATGTTTTCTGCACCTGAGAGAATCTCTCTATCTCTTTTATTCTGTTTGTGATGCTTTCATCTGTGACTTCTGATCTCTTTCCTAGGTTTACAATTCCCTGAGTTCTCTCCCTTTGTGGTTTGTTTATTGTTTCTGTTTCCATTTTTAGATCCTGAATGGTTTTATTTAATTCCTTCACCTATTTGGTTGTATTTCCTGTAATTCTTTCAGGGATTTTTGTGTTTCCTCTTTAAGGGCTTTAAGCTATTTACCTGTGTTCTCCTGTATTTCCTTAAGGGAGTTATTTATGACCTTTTTAAAGTCCTCTATCATCATGATGAGAAGTGATTTTACATCCAATTCTTGCTTTTCCGGTGGATGTGATCATGTATTCAGGATTTGCTATGTTGGGAGAATTGGGATCTGAAGATGCCAGAAAACCTTGGTTTCTGCTGCTTATGTTCTTGCACCAGCCTCCAGCTATTTGGTTATCTCTAGTGCTACCAGCCTTCCCTTTATCTGACTAGAGCCTGTCCTTCCTGTAATCCTGGTTTTGTCAAAACTCCTCAGAGACCAGCTATCTCTGAGATTCTGTGATTCTGGGGATCCTGTGATCCTGAGATCTTGGGTTTGACAGAGCTCCTGGGAGTCAAGCTGCTTCTGCAACCTTGAGACCCTGGTGTGATCAAGCTCCTGTGACCCTGTGATCTTGAGAGCACCTGGGAGTGGAGCTTCCTCTAGGTTTTGTGGGACTGACTAAGGAGTTCAAACCAAAAATCTGCTCAGCCTCTGGCCCCGACCAGAAGGAACCCGTGCCACTGGTCCTGTGGGGTTCCTGGGTCCTTGGATCCTGTTGGTCCCAGTTACTCCCAGTGTTGAGACAGATGTTGAGTCCTCCTCACCTCTGATCCTATGATCCTGGGCATGTTAGAGTGCCTGGGAGTGGAGCTTCCTCTGGGTGTTGTCCATTCACATTCTTTTTCTAAATGGTTGTAATATTCGATTGACACCTAATGATTTATTTTTACACCCCTAAATTATTGCATGTTTTAAAAACTCATTAGAGATGCTTCTATGTGAGAGGTTCTCAATATGGGTGTCATATTATACACCAGATATCCTGCATATTAGACATTTACATTATAATTCATAACAGTATCAAAATTATTGTTATAATGAAGCAAAAAATAATAATTTTGTGATTGTGGATCATCACAACACAAGCAACTGTATTAAAGGGTTACAACATTAGGAAGATTGAGAACCACTGTTTGAAATTCAGTAATTGATGATTAACACAGAGACCCAGACTGTATCATAGTATAGAAAATAACAGACTGCAGAATGTAAAGCTCCAAATGAGACACCTATTGCATACCCTCTTTTTAAACATTAATTTACTTATTTTTTAAAATCATTCCATTCTTTCACATCTCAAATGATATCCCACTTCCCAGTTACCCCTCCACAAATACCCTATCCCACATCCTCCATCTCCTCCCTTCACTTTGCCTCTAGGAGGGTGCTTCCCCATCTACCCTCTCCTGCCCCACCACTCTACATCCCCTACCCTGGGGCATCAAACCTCCACAGGACCAAGGGCCTCCCCTTCCATTGATGTTAGACAAGACATCCTCTGATATATATGTATCTGAAGCCATGGAACTATCCCTGTACATCCATTGGATTGTGGTCTAGTCCCTGGGAGTACTGAGTGGTTCTGCAAACAAACATTGTTCTTCTTATAGTGTGGCAATATTCCTCTGCTCCTCCAGTCCTTCTTACCAGCTCCCCCACCGGGGTCCCTGAGCTAAGTCTGATGGATGGTTCCAAACAATCACATCTACATTGGTCAGTTGATTGCCGAACCTCCCAAAGAATAGCCACACCAGATGGCTGTCAGCAAGCATCTTTTGGAAACAGCAACAGTGACAGGTTTGGTGTCTGCAGACATGGTGGATCCCCAGGTGGTGAAGTCCCCGATGGCCTCTCCTTCAGTTTCTGCTCCATTTTTTGTTCTTGTTCTTCCTTTGAACAAGAACATTTCTGGGTTAAAATCTTTGAGATGGGTGGGTAGCCCCATCCTTTGACCAGGGGTCATGCCTATCTACTGGACGTGGTTTTTTTGTTTTGGTTTGGTTTGGTTTTGCTTTGGTTTTTCGAGACCGGGTTTCTCTGTGGAGCCTTGGCTCCCCTGGAACTCACTCTGTAGACCAGGCTGGCCTTGAACTCAGAAATGCCTCTGCCTCCCAAGTGCTGGGATTAAAGGCGTGTGCCACCACTGTCTGGCCTGGACGTGGTTTCTACAGGTTCTATTTCTCCTTCTCTGTGCATTTCAGATAAAGTCATTCTCTTTGGGTCCTGGGAGCCTCTTGTTTCACTGGAGTCTGGGACCCTCAAATGGCTATCCCCAGTTCCTCATTCCCCACTGCTACATACTTTTATTTGATTTCCTGATCCACTGTACCTCTCTCCCATCCCCTCCAGTGCCTGATACTGGCCTCCTTGTTTCTTCATCCTCCTCTCTCCCTCCCAGGTCTCCCCTCCATCCACCTCCAGTGATCATCCTGTTTCCCCTCAATTCAAGACTTCAGCATCCACACCCTGGTCTTCCTTCCTCCTAAGCTCCAAATGGTATGTGGGTTGTATCACTGGCACTTGAGATTTCAGGCTAATATCGACTTATCACTGAGTCCATAGCATGTGTGTTCCTTTTTGTCTGGGTTACCTCACTCAGCTTTATCCAAGACTTAGGGATCATCATGGGAGACAAAGCAGAAGACTGCAAAAACTAGAAGTAGTAGAGGATTACAAGGAAATAATGCTATTTGGACACAGCAGGGAAAAATCCTTCTATGAACTCATAGAAGTTATTATAGGGTGAATAAGGCTTATACAAGCTCAATCCAGAACAAATGCCATCATGGAGGGAGTTATTGGGCATATACCCTTAGTCTTAGCTATGAAACCATTGGCAATTGATATCTCCTGGGAGAAGATAAGTCATTTTTCCTTAAGAGGGTTGCACCTGGTAAGTCAAACAGCTTAAGTTGGAGTTGATGGGTGTTTTGTTTTTTGTTTTTTGTTTTTTTTTTAAAAAAGGATATTTGTTTCTTAGAAGAATGAACATAATACTTTCAGGAGGAAATAGGGAGACAAAGTGTGGAGGAGAGACTCAAAGAAAGGCCATCCAGAGACTGCCTCACCTGGGAATTCAAACCGTATACAGCCATCAAACCTGGAAGTTATTGTGGATCCTGGGAAGTGTTTGCTGATGAAAGCATGATAAGCTGTCTCCTGAGAGGTTCTGCCAGTGACTGACAAATACAGAGGCAGATGCTTGCAGCCAACCATTGGACTGAGCGTGGGGTCCCAGATGGAGGAGTTGGAGAAGGGACTGAAGGAGCTGAGGGGGTTTGCAGCCCCACTGAGGGAGAAACTGTGTCAACTGGCCAGATCTCCTGGAGCTTCTGGAGACTGGAGCACCAACCAAAGTATACACATGGAGGGACCCATGGTGCTGGCCACATATGTGTCAAAGGAGGGCCTTGTTGGACATCAGTGGGAGGAGAGGCCCTTGGACCTGAGGGTGCGTGATGCCCAGTATGGGGGAATGCTAGGGAGGGAAGACAGGAGTGGGTGGGTGGGTGGGGAAGCACCCTCATAGAGGCAGGGAGAGGTGGGATGAGATAGGGAGTTTCCAAAGGGGAAGACATTTAAAATGTAAATAAAGTAAATATCAAAAAATAAAAAATTAAAAATTAAAACAAGAAAGAGGAAGCAGAGGTGGGTGGGTAGGAAATGAAGTAGATCTGTGAAAAGTTGTAGATGGGGGATGTAATGAAACACAATGTATGAAACTGCAATGCACTAGTACAAAACATTGTGTACAATGCAGCACTAGTACAAAATCTATCATCTGCTCAGAAATATTAGAAACTTTTAATACTGATCAGAAATTACACTGAACCCAGAGAAGAAAAGATTTTCATTAGACAAGATCACTTAAGAGAAAACTAGCAAACATAAATACGTGAATAAGTGGAAAATTCAAATGCTAGTGAATATGTGTAAAAACATCTTTGTTTTGGTCAATATATTAAGACTGAGTTGATAAAACATAAAATTAAAGAAAAGACAGAGATTTTAAAACAAATAATAATAAAATACAGTATATAACCCTAATTCTGTGCATCCATAAAATTGGGGATAGGACAATTAGTATTGGCTATTGCACTGTATTTAGAGTCTTGCCTTAAGGGATGACTATTTGAAAATGGAAGGATGGCAAGAATTTAGTGGGCTTCTACAGTAATGACATATCTTCAAGTAAATGTACCATAATGTCAACAGCAATGGATGGATTTTATAGTTTTTCATATGGTATTTCATAATTCACTGGGCCTTTCCATAAATGAAGAACCATATGCCATTACCAATATATGTACCATGTGTCTTTAGGTGCTACTGGAGCTTCCATATAGGATTCCCACATAATCTGGCCATATGAAATCTATCTAGACTCAAAAATAGATGTGTAGGAATGTCAGAACTCCCATTTAATATTCTGATATTTTCACGTTTTCCAAGCATGCCGCATCTGTTCTTGGTTGGTTATGGCACTGGCAAATAGATGTCCTTATTCAATATGGGCTTAGAAAATATACTATATAAGACTTGTTCCCGTCTTTGAAACTGAAGAAATCAAGTGTGTTTCTTACCAGTTTGGCATGAAAGTGAGTGGTAAATAAAGTTACCATTAAGGGTATGATCCTAAATGTTATACATAAATACCTTTTGAGAATTGATACTAATATTGATCTTTATTTTATTAATTGTGATGCACAGAACAGGGCTGAAAAACAAGTAATATTACCCCTAAAATCTTAGGGGGTTATGTTAATTTAAATGAAGAATGTGTTTCTAAATAAGCAAACAAATTAAACACAGAAATCTCATTTAGAAAAAAGGGTATAGCCAGAATTTAAAAACTCACCAACTGAATATTCATACTAAGAATGAACTACCTCTCCATTAGTAGCTACTTAGAGTCACCACACTACATGCATTTATTCTGTACTAGACAAGATAATTCCTATTGCTTATACTCTAGAACTAGATATTATTTCCCTTTACTACAGATACTGCCAGGATTATTTAGTATGGAAAAATCAACATAGTATAAGTAGGGATCTCCCTCTCTTCCACATAGTATCCATATTTTGGAGAGTTCTTTCAAGGCTATTGTGGGAAAATTGTCCTTAATTGTTCTTACATATTCTCTACATGTGTTATTAGTCTGACTAAAAGTATGTGCCTGCTTGTATATTGTGTGCTTGTATGAAACTTTTTAAAATTAGTATATTATATTAATGAGAATATCTGACAACAAGTTGGCAAAGAGTAGACTTGTCATGGTTGATAACATGACAAGATGACAGGATATAGAAATACTTTGAGATAAATTACTTTGGGACAAATCTTGGGATATCTGTAAGTGATTGCCTACATTAAAAATTGAGATAGGAAAACCCAACCAAATATATCTGGCACCATTGCCTGGAGACCTAGGTAGAGAGGGACAGGGAGAGGAAAAGGGAAACATGATCAGTTATAGGGGGCGGCAGAACAGGAGTGAAGCCCTGAGGGCCAGCAGAAAGAACAGAAGCAGAAAAACTCAGGAAGTAGGAGGTAGGGACCCTCTAGAATGTACCAGGGACCTGGGAGGTGGAGGGATGAGATTGCCACAGTCAAATCTTTGAACCAGATTGTTTCTGTCTAAAAGAACTGCAGGGATAAAATGGAGAAGAGACTCAGGGAAAGGAGGTCCAGTGATCAGCCCAAATTGAGATCCAGCTCAAAGGGAAGCTCCAAGGACTGACACTAGAACTGATGCTATGGTGTGCTTACAGACAGAAGACTAGCGTGGCTACCCTCCAAGAGGCCCAACAAGCAGCTGAAAGAGTCAGAAGCATATTCTTTCATCTAGCCAATGGACAGAGGCCAGAGACCCCTGTTGTTGAATTGAGGAAAGGATGGAAAGAAGCTGAGGAGGATGGCAACCCCATAGGAAGACGAGCAGTTTCAACTAACATGAACCCCTGGCATCTTTCAGACTCTGACCCACCAACCAGGCAACAAATGAGATGATATGAGTCCCCTTACAGATATATAGCAGAGGACTGCCTGGTCTGGCCTCAGTGAGAGAAGATGTACCTCACCCTTGAGAGATTTGAGGCCCTAAGGAGTGGGGACGTTTCGTGGGGAGGGAGATGGGGAGTGGAGACATCCTCTTTGAGACAGTAGATCCCGGGGAAGGAAGAATGGGATGAGGAACTGTGGGAAGGCAGACCTGGAGGGGAATAACAACTGGACTGTAAATCTATTAAAGATAGTTTTAAAAAATATGAAGTTAATGAGCAATAAAATTCATTACTTGCTACTCATTCCTGTGAGTATAATGTGTCCACTTGGTTTTCTGCTCCTACCACCATGCCTAGCTTTACCTACTATTGTGCCTTCTTTGAAGTGATGAACATGAAATGTAAATTAAAATATTCTCTTTCCACCAATGATGCCTCTTTCCAGGGATTCTGTCATGACACTGTGAAAAGTAACTCATGAACACATTTAAGAATTAGTTAAAAATAGATCATTGACATAAATGTAAAATTCAAAATGGTGGAACTAGATCAGAGAAAATTTAAATAAATTTGGATAATTATGGTTTGTTTTCATTAAGAAACTAAAATAATAATCTTTGTTTGAAATTGTTAACAAAATATTCTTTATCAGAATTAAGCCACATAAGAGACTGGCAGAAGGTATGCACAGAAAACTCATGTGATAGATGAATGTCATCAATAAGAATGAAGACATTTCTAATCCCCTTTTCTGAAAAAGAAGGGAAGGAGGGGTGGATGTGTATAGATGAGAGGTGAGAGGGAGGGATGAGAGGAGAGGTCAGACAGAAAGCTGTGATATGAGTGTAAAATAAATATATAAATTAATCATCATCATCATCAACAACAACAACAAAAACCCCATACAATTGAAACATGATGAAAGATTTAAAAAGATATTTCACTTCATAAGGTTTATAGAAGGCTATCAAGCTCCACAGCATAAATATGCCTTGAGAAATTTTCAGATTTACTCAATGAGAAATCATGAGATATCTGTTAGCTATACTCCAGAACTATAGCACCAAAAGATGTTGAATATGTAAGACTACAGGAATGATTTTTTATTCAGTGATAGAGAAAAATGTTTCAGCAACATTAGCAATTTCTGACAAAATTAAGTATGCCAGTGGCATCCCAGGAATGAAAGGGTCCCCAGGAAAGGAAGAAATGTGGTATGAAGCTAATCACAAGGCCAAAGCTTATTTACCTTTGTCAATTGTTCTTTTGTATAAAAGTCTTAGCTATTTTAAGACCAAAAGCCATAGGTTTCTGGTAATAAACTCTTTTTGTTAGGAGCAGGAGAATTAAGAAGAATAAGAAAAAAACTTAATTGGTAGGGATCACTTTTCTGTGGCTTAAGGATCTATTGATGGCCGGGCAAAAGTCATGGACTAGTTAACTCCAGAGAGAAAAGAAAAGAAAGACATTAATTTACACAAACAATGTGCACAGACACATGTACATTCATACACACATACATTCTGGTCAGGCCTGACCACCTGTTTCAATCAAATCCTCTTATGCATGCTTACATAATACACATATACGTAAATATATATGTTGTGGGGTTGAGCCCCAATGCAGAGCCCCTAAGCCACCACTTTATTTCTTTCCTCTTGCCTTTTTATAGACAAAGGTTCTTAGAAAATTACTCCATAGATAAAAGATTCCACAAAAGGAGAGTTACAGAAGTGTGCTGATATTAAGTAAAAAGCAGTGTTTCATTTGTAAGCTCATTATAGGTTCAAAGCAACAGTTTCACATGCCCTTTCTTTAATCAGTGCAAACCTTTGGCTTCATCCTTGGATCTGACCTAGAATGAATATTTTTCCTTGATCACAATTTGTCCTAAGCCTATTTATCTTTTTAGTGTAATTGTGAAAGCTCATTGTATTTCTTATAATGCAGCCTTTACTTACTACTTTATGAGGATGGGCACATTTTATTCTTGATTCTAAATTTACTATAGCTTTCTGACAAAACAACTAAAGCAATTTCTTAAAACTTTCTTCCTAAAATTATTTAAATCAATTCAGGAATTCTAAAAAATCATTAACTGATCTAAACAGCATTAATTCATAAAAGTTCATCTTTAAGTTGATCTGCAGGGAATCTGCTCAATAGTGAGGGCTAATGCCCAGGAGTTCTTAGGCTATAATAAAAGTGACAGAAAAGGCATATCAGCTGCAAGAGGCAATCCTGAGATGAAGTCTCTTGGAACCATGCCTCTCAGAGCCTAGACCATGCAAAAAGGTAGACCACCTCCAGGAAATCATCTGCTACTTTTAGCCTCTCCTAGATTGTTCCTGACAATAAATATACTCTTATGATATCCAAGAACCCTTCTCCATCATTTATCCCAAAGTTCTAAAAAGTAAGACACTGTCATGAATTCTCATTTTAGTTTATTTGTAAGTGTTAAAGCAAGCTAGCTACCAAGGTGCCATGTAATTGTTGTGTATATAACTGTGATACTGTTATGGTGTCCAATTTAGGGAACTAGAAAATAAACAGGTTTCAAAGATTCAGCTTTCAAGGTTGTGTGTGTGTGTGTGTGTGTGTGTGTGTGTGTGTGTGTGTGTGTACTTTGATGTGTATTTATAGTGGTATCTTTGTGTAACTGTATGGATCCAGTTGTATAACTGTGGATATAGTTTCATGGGAACAATTTACCTTATTATCTTATAAAGGATATTTTTACTGTTTTTAATTTCTTTGATCTGTGTGGAATAACAAGTTTACATTTCTATGCCCAGCCTTTTTCTAAGTGGGTTTTGGCCATTGAACTCAAATCTTTATTCTTCCATTTAAGGTATTTACTGGCAGTTTTCTTCACAGTCCCTAAAAACATAAAAGGTAACATTTTAGTATGCAAGCATTCAAATTCCCCAAGAAAAGCTTGAATATCTACACTAGTAACAGAGATTAAGAACAACTTGATATGTATAAATGCAATTAATTTTCTTCCCTGACTTAAAGAACTGTAAAAGAAAGGCAACCTTCCAATCAGAGATGGTTATCTGTGACTATAGAAATCATTCATGAATTTTGTGATGCACTGGTAAGCCATTAACTAACTGAAAAACTCAATGAAGAATATCAGAGTGCCAGTACCTACTTATTTCTGGTCTGAGTATATGGAGCTCAGGTTGAGTCCTCTCATGTTATCCTGGCCAAAATAGACGTGCTATTTTTACATTAATATGAGTCCAGCAGATTTGATGTACCTGGATCAATATCCTCTCCATTGTAACCTCTTTGACCCTCAAGATAAAGGTTTTATTCTACATTATTTTTAAAATGCCTAAATTAATCTTATGAGTTTTTTTTTTTCTTTTGGTTCATGGAGAAAATACTCAAGAAGAAACCTTTCTAATCTTAGCTTATCTGACTCAAGAACTGAGATAAACTACTGTCTGTATAATAAATATAATTTAGAGTTTCCTATGTTTTCCTGTTGTAGAAAATTTTCCCTTATACCTTTGTCTATTCCCCTTGGAGGAATGCTTCTGCCTGCTCAAGAATGTCATGCAGGCACAATATTTACTTCTTTTAGCTTCTTTTGGCTTAGTTCAATCAAAGACATTATGCAAGGATCTCTTCCACAGCTTTGAGACTTTCTGCACCCCTCAGTAAATGTGTTGAAAGTTTACTATTGCCTCTCTGAACCTCCTTTGATCCCTATTTTGAATTATTTTGAAATAAAAACTTTAGATAAGTCACATAAAGGTCTCTGGAGCAGTAGTTGCCTGGAGTTCCTTGATTCTGCTGAATATCAAATTTGACTTCAATTCCTTGGACCAACAACTTGTGGGTGGTCATACAATTTTGAAAAAAAAATGTACATTCAGAAAACAAAATATGAAAACTTGTCAATCCATGCAGACATGTAGAAAAACAAAATAACAAACTAAGTGAAAGAAGCAGACTATATTCCAAAAACAAAGCATTCCAGAATAGAAGAAACACATGGTGAAAATAAGTAATATCATTTTTCAAGTTTGTAGAAAGAGAAATAACAGAAAGCCTTCAGAATATATTAAAAACAGGAAAGATATTCTGTGTGACATTATTTTATGATTTCATCCAACTGTCAACCTTCATAGATGCCTTTGAGTTTGTGAAATGGAAATACATTTTCTCTTATTATATATCTTAGTGTTTCCATTGCTGAGATTATTGTCAATACTGTATTATTTGAGCCTTTGAAATGAAATGCATTTTCTGCTATTATCTGTCTTAGTTAGGGTTTCCATTGCTGAGAGACAGAATGACTAAGTCAATTCTTATAAAGAACAATATTTAATTGAGATTGACTTACAGGTTCAGAAGTTTGGTGCATTAGTATCATGGCAGGAAGCATGGCAGCATCAAGGCAGATATGATGTTAGAGAAGAAGCCAAGGGTACAATGATCTAAAGGTAGGAGAAGACTGGCTTGGAGCTTAAGCATAGCCATGCCCACTATGACACATTTCCTCTGACAAGTCAACATCTATTCTAACAAGTACACATCCCCTAATAGTGTCACTAACTTTAGGTCAACTTTTTAAGCACATTGTTATAAAACATATTCAAGCCATTTCAGAATCCAAGTACAGTATGCCCAAACATGATTTAAGATAATGTAATTTTATATTTCTATAGAATAGCCTGATCAGTACATACATCTAACAATAATAACATTTAGCAAAAAATATCTCTTAGGAAATGTTTGCTGTCTATAGCCACCTGGAAAATGTAATTCAAATTACTTTGAAATTACACTTTACACATGGCAGAATGGCTACTATCAATAATACATGAGAGAGCTCTTGATGGTGAGGATCTGAAATAAGAGGAACACTCCTTCACTGCTTGTGGAAGTGCAAACTTGTATAGTCACTATGAAAATAATTATGAATGTTCCTTGGAAAGTTGGAAATTGATCTACCTCAAGATCTAGATATAGGACATTTGGGTATTTCCCAAAGAATGTATCATCCTACCATAGAGACACTTGCTAAACTGCATTCATCATCCTTCTTTTCATTATAGCCAGCAATTGGAACTCAGGAGAAGATGTCTTTCAGGAGAAGAATGGATAAAGAAAATGTGATACATTTTCCCAAGGAAATCAGCTCTTTACAAAAATGGGATCATGGTATTTGCAGGAGAATATATGGAACAGAAAAAAATAATGCTGCATGAAGTAACCCAGATCAAGAAAATTAAATATTGTGTGTATTTGCTTTTATCTGAGTAGTAGCCATCTAATAAATGATAGCCAACCTATAATAAATACACCCAGAGATATTAGGCATAATAGAGGGACTGGGGTGGTGTGAGACACATGGATCTCCCTGAGAGATAAAAAGTGTACATTGAATGGATTTTATGAGCAGACTAGAGCCAGCAATGAGAGACAAGAACTGAAGGATCCAGTAGAAGAAGGAATGGAGATGACATTGAGGAAGGGAGAGAGGAGAGAGACAGCTATAATTGAAGGATTTTTGAAGAGTGAAAAGAACCTCAACTCACCATGTCTTGTCACCGATCGAAGATTCCAGTATTGAGACTGGATTTCATACAATTGAGAACTTACCTGATAGATTCCCCTGGAAATCCTCAAACAACCTTGGCTGTTACAAACTGACACCAAGTCCTCATTGCTAAAGACAAAACCCTCACAACTCATTGAACATGAAGAGCTCAATCTCTTGCCTACATAGAAACTTAACTATTTTCTACTGCCTTTCACATGCAAATGTTCTCTGCAGGCTACCAAAAGAGAAACATAGTAACCAACTTAATTACAATACATTTAATCTATGACCTGTTCTATATGCAAAATATGCTTGGTATTGGTGCCATGCTTGTAGGAGTAGCCAACTAATGTCTGTTTTGATTTAAGGCCCACACTATGAGATGCAACCCATACCTGATAATGTTTATGTGACCAAGAAAAAGAGACTATATAGGCCAGAGGCTGAGGGTAATTCAAAATACCACTGGTCTAAAAAAAATATAAAAATTAGAAAACGTAACAGGAAATAACTCCTAATGTTATTTTGCAATATTCATAGATTGGTTTATTATTTAGCTATTGTCAGAAAGGCTT
Organism: Rhynchomys soricoides; assembly: GCA_019843965.1. Lineage (NCBI taxonomy): Eukaryota > Metazoa > Chordata > Mammalia > Rodentia > Muridae > Rhynchomys > Rhynchomys soricoides. The sequence goes on from JADRCH010000046.1 coordinate 7,352,684, forward strand.
TCTCCTAAAGAAGATGAGAACCCACAGCAGGACATTACACAGAAGTAGAGATCTTATAACACACAGCTGGATATGGGATATCTCCGTAAAATTCCCTTCCTTCAGAACTCAGGAAGCCTGAAATAAGAAGAGTCAAAGGAATGACTGGAGGGCACCAGGAGAACAAGGCTCTCTAAAACAACTCAGCAAATCTCATATGAACTCCTCTTGGGGTCTTCAATTTTTCCATTGACTAGGCTTATCCAAACTTGCTATGGAAACTTTTGTTTTATTTTATTATATTTTATTTTGTTACTTTTGGGGGATATCTCTTAGAAGCCTTTTTTTTTTTCTTTTCTAGTAAAAGACAGAAAAGGATGGGAGATCTGGATGTGAGATGAGGTGAAGAGGAACAGGGAGTAGTAGAGGAATGGGGACTGTAGTCAGATTATATTATATGAGAAAACAATCTATGTTTTAAAAAAGGAAAAAGGAAACTAATGAAAACCATTTAAAAGTTTTAGAAAAATAGTAAAAATTATATTTATAAAATTATGTAATGTAAATTCTTTAATGCTTTTCAAATTATCTGCAAAAGCAGTAATATATATAGTGATCTATTTTTTAATAACACACACATATCTAATCTCACATGAAAATAATATATAGTTTGTTAAGAAATCCAATAAAGGCAGGTGGTGATGGCTGCATGCTTCATCCCAGCACTCAGGAGGCAGAGGCTGTTTGATCTCCATGTTCAAGGCCAGCCTGATCTACAGGATGAATTCTAGGATAGCAAGGGCTACACAAAAAACCAAACAACAACAGCAGCAGCAGCAGCAACAACAGCAGCAGCAAAATTAAAAACAAAAAATGAACTCAGAGATAACAGTTGTTCAAATAGTTTATATTTGTATTTTAATATAATTATATTCTTTATAAGTAATGAAATTAACAATATAAAGTCAAGTAAGGATTAGCTTGAATGTGATACAAGATGTTTGATACTTTGCTGTTAACTGTTTCATGATATTTATTTGCCTATTGTGGATTTTGGCTGTCAAAATACACATATGGACTTCAGAGGACAATGTACAAGATTCATTTTGTGACATGAAGCTGGGACATAGGCTTGGAAGCAGGTGCCTATACTCACTGAGTCATCTTGCTGACTTCTGACAGTCTATACTTGATATCCTGTAGTAACGAAAGTACTTCTACTACAGTTTTATTGTTTGCTTGTTTGGGGTTTTTGGGTTTTATGTTACTGGCACATTTAAGAGGTAAATATCTGGCTTATGTGAATGAGTCTTGGTATTTATTTTCCAGAAACAATAGAAAATAAACCCAACTGAATATGTCAGAATTATACACATAAAACAAAATAAAATAAATCTTTAAAGGAAACTGTTTTTGTCTTGATTTTGTGATTTTCTTTGGGGATTGATAACTCATAGAATAAAATAAACATTTAATTTATTGCTTCACACATTCAGTGTGCTTGAATAGTAATCTCTTTAGGTCCACGCTGTCTGCAAAACTTTCTGGTTACCTTTAATATATTTTTAAAAATATATTTATATATATATTTTATATTTAATATATATTTATATAATATTATATATTTATATTAATTTTTTATATTTAATATATTTTTATATTTAATAATATAAAGGTAAAGTGTTTCACCTTTAATATATTTTTTCAGCCTTATGAAATAAAAGTAACAAAAAAAATAGACCAGTAAATAAATAGACAATATATAATACACTATAACTTGCAAGAATATAAGAGAAATGAGCATTTTCACACAGAAAAATAAACATAGCACATTGTTAAAATGATTTAAAAATATATTACAATGTGAATAGAGAAATCTCCCTTTATGGTGACTGAGGTAATTCTGGAAATTACTTGGCATCTTAATGATGCTCTTTCTCTTTCAAATATATTACTTATTTTGTTAGTTTGTTTTTCACTTCTTGGTTTCTAGGCCCAAATTACCTATTGATGTTGCCATAGGTACATTATTTTGTATGATATTCCATATCCCAAAAAGAAGATAAATTGTTTTCTGTATCTCATAATTTTTGCTGATATCTCTAAAATTCAAGGTGTTCCTTATGACCTTGGATTTTGTCTATTTCACTGTTTAGTTGAGTAAAACTATTTGATACTGGAAATATTAGTCTTTACAATATATGAAGACTGAGGAAAAACAAACAACTTTTATTACATAAACCAATGTTGTTCTTTATTATACAGAAAAGATAAATTACTTGAATAGGGGATGATATTTATTTTCACTGTGAATAGTGAGCATGTGGTACAGTATTGCAAATGCTGGGAACATAAAGGAACAACTTTCCAGGAACAGGTACAGACTTTTGAGAGAAACATGACTTCTCACTATCAGCTGATAAGAGTAGATAAGGTGCTGGAGTGGGTAGATATTTACCTTATGAGAGAATTGTGTCTAGTAGCCTTGTAGAATGAGTTAAAAGACTTTCATAAACTATCTCAACAGTGTGAAACAGAAAAAAATAAATTGCAGTAAAAATTTTTTCAAATACTTTGAAGCTTAAATTTAAAATATGACACAAAAATGTTACATAACAAATTATGACAGTGTTCCAGAGTAGGAAAAATATGATTGGAGCCAGTGGAATACTTAAGACATAGTAAAAATGCCACAATATATAGAAAATGAACAATGAAGATGTAAATAAACATGAATTAGATCATTACAAAATTTACCTTAAATGGATGTTAATGATTGTAACATGAAAACCTTACAAAGTAACGTTTACAAAAGAGAGATAAGAACTCTGAGAAAATTTCTATATAAAGTTTTAAGTGTTCTTGGACATCCAGATGTAGTAGATTTACTACTGCTAAGTTTACAGAGCACATAGTCTCTCAAATACAAACAATAGTGCATATAAAATTTGATAAATGTTTTATATAATAATAATAATAATAATAATAATAATAATAATATCACCTCATGTGAAATTTCAATATTCAGGATACCTGTACACAAGAAAGGGCCTACAAATAAAGTAATACTAGAACAGTCCAAAGTTATAAAAAGTAAAATGCTGTATATCCAAACAAGATAAATACTATTCAGAAGTCAGTTAGCATAGAAAAGTTTATTAAAACAGAGTGATAAATACACTTAGGAAAGTATTAGTGAGTGCCTTTTAACTAGGGAGTTGATGGAAAAGTTGAACTGGAATGTGAAAAAAGTAGTGAATATAAATAAATGCAAATAAATTTAGAGTTTATTTTCAAAAACACTCTGTGGGGCATGCAACAACTAGAAAAATGAGTTAATCCATTTTTTTTTACACTAACATGCTAGTACATATATACTTTTTCATAGAAACAACTGCATGTAAGCTTCACTGTTTGAAAGCAGATATAATAATTCATTCACATAAAGGATCTTTCATTTTACCAATTTAAAATCATTTCCAGTGACTGTATTATAGAAGAATGTGTCAATGAAAAGATACTAATGGCACACCTCCAATATTATGTTGTATGCATTATTTACTTTATTCTAGAACATTACTGCATTTGAATCTCACCACACACTGCAATTGCATTTAAATTTAAGCAAATTACTAGCAGCTGTGGAGGTGAATGATGCCTCAACCAAAAGGTAAATAAAGCAGAACTGGGAGCATCTATGCTATTTTGCGAACTGGAATATATAGATAAGAATGATTTTAAACTTTAATAATGCTTGGAATTTTTATTTAAAATATTTAAGTCATGTTGTCATTTCAATATAATATATACAATTAGATGGCATAACACTTGGTTTAGATCTTTACCAAGCTTTCCCTTGCTCTCTCTTTCTGTCTTTATCTCTCTGTCTCTCTCGTCTCTTTCTCTCTCTTCCTCTGTCTTCCACACACATGCATACAGTATTTGTATCACACACATACAAACATACACATACAAACTAACATGCATGCCTATATATTGACCTATGTATAAAATAAATCTTAAAGCAATTAAAATTTCTTAAACAGCCATAATTTTAACTATGTCCTAAATATCTTAAATAAATTGTTTTATCTACAGTTAAGTATGGCTTTCACCCCTCACCAATGATGCTTTAGTTTTCAGTTAATGGAGACCATTAGAGAAAGCTAAGACTGTTCAAACTGTAGTGATCAAATAGCCTCCCAATGTCTTCCCACAATTTCTATATTTACAACACAGCCTCTCTAATTTAGGCTCAGAGATTACCTTGGAAGGTGGGATGGAAAGAAGAATTAGGGATAAGAGTCAATATTATCAAGATAAATTAGATAAAATTCTCACAAAAATTCATATACATGTATTATTTTTAAATCACCAATGTTTGCAGTTTTTATTAAAAATATTTATTTGCATTGTTACTTTGATATAAAAGATAAAATTAAATGACATTATGCTTGTTCTATCAGTTTATAATGCTTTCTTTTGTTCTCTCTCTCCTCTCTCTTTCTCTCTCTCTCTCTCTCTCAGACATGTACACATACATACCCACACACATGCAGAGGTATAGATACTTACAGTTTTTATACTTAACATGCAATTAAAGACAAGAAATCCAATTTGAATTATGCAATTTTATACCATATTTGAATTCTGGCTCAAGTTATCTATATCTTTCTTATCCAATCCATAAATTCATGGTGGGTTGATTTTACAGTATAGTATAGTTAATGTGGACTGCAGGCAAATAAAAACTATGAAAGATTGGATGCTGCTGCATTCTCAAGTGGTTAAATAGTAAATGACAAATGTTATAGTTTTATTATTATTTTTTTTCATGTGTATAGTTTTTCTGTTTGCATGTGTACCCCTTGTATATCTGGTGCATTTGAAGGTCATGGGGTCTCTTGACAATCCCTTGACAATCCTTGAGACTATATTCCCAGACTGTATTTGCAGACAGTGGTGAGCTACCAGGTCAGTGCTGGCAATTGAACTGTGGTCCTCTGGAAAAGCATCCAGTTCTCTTAACATCTCTTAACATTTCTCAAGCCCATGAAAGCTGTTGATTTTAACAGCATAATAAATGTTCATCAATATTACAGTTAAGAAAAATCCTTTGATAACACCAATGATTTTGTTTTAGTTATTTTTTTAAAATTCTAGTTTATGTTGTTCAGTCTTTTGCTTTTGATTGTTTTCTCCTCATATAAAACATAAGGCTTTGTCTTCCTGAGCTATCCATCAGATATTACTGTTCTTAGCCAACAGTTAAATAAACACATATCAATTCTCCCTAACTTATACTATGAATTCATTGCTATTTCAAAAATAAATAGTCATATGATCTTACAGTATCTCTAGTGGTCTGTGAAACCCATGAGCAAATTATCCAATATTCCTGTAAAGGAACTTGCCACCTCTCACCTAAGGTGTGAAGCTATGGAGAATTGATGTCTACTGGTGGAAGGATAGTAAGTTTTTGTCAGAAATGTTGTCTTTGATAGGTAGAGGTTACCCCAGTAGAAGGTCATATCTATATCCATGTATAGAAAGGCAGTACAAAGTATATTTAAGTAAGTTATGAAAATAGAAAGAAAATGCAGGTCATACGTTCTAGTTCTTTCTGCACTCTGGTTGGTTCAACTCATCTCTTGTGGCCAAAACTCCTCTCTAAGCTGACTGATTCAAACCGACTTCTCAGCTTTTCACAGAATTGTTCTGCTTAGCTTCAAATAAATGCTGGCCATCTGTTCCAATTTTGTGGCTTCATTTTATGTGATGACTTCAAGTGCCCCTGCTGCCAGAACTGGATGAAGCTGAACTCAACTCTACTGCACTGCCTCTCAACTCCTTGATCCAGAAGACAGAACTGACTGACTAGCACTCAAAGATCTGCATCCCTCTGTCTACTGAGTCCTGAGATTAAAGGTATTACCATACCACACAAGTTCTAATCTTTCCTTTACCCAAACTTTGCACTATACCAGGCTGACCTTGAACTCAGAGATCTGCTTGCCTCTGTCTCCGGGAATTAAAGGCTTGAGTGTAGTCCAGTTAGATCACACTGACCTAGAAAGTCTTTGGATGTGAACTCTTGCCAGAGCAGCCATGTTGCTGTGTTAAAATTCAGTCAGAACAAACATTCTTGAATTTGCACTATTTTTATGATTTACAGTAGCAACAACTTTATCTGATAGAAAAATACTATGGACTATGTTGATCTTGTTTCTGTAAGTATTGTGTTTTGTTTATTTTTGCTTAATTAATTTTATTTGAGATGATGCCTGGAGTCAGAAACTTGAGATTTGCCTTAATGATATCATTGTGATAAAAGTGCCTTCAAAGTCTCTGAAATAATTCAATAATTAAAATTTCACAGTGAGAGATATGAGCTGAAAACTAATTTTGAAATATTTTATGAGACATTAATTAAACTCATAACAAAGTAAAATGCATGTATATCAATATTTATACTAATTTAAATGTGAAAGCCAGGCATTTTATTTTGAGAAATTTAAGGGCTAGTATATATTTTATATGGTTAATGATAGTCTCATTTTGCACCTGTTTTAAACCTGTGTAGATGACTTTTGTTTTAGTAGTTTCATCAACCAGAAATCCACACAATTGGAGTTTCTGATCTCTTTTTTACTTCTCTAAGTACACTGACAAACTATAGAACATGCCCTCCCACCCCCAAATGCTGGGCAAGTTTAGTCAGAAGTCACAAATCCTTTTTGAGGTTATGGAATTTCATTTGCTGTGTGAAATGTTCATATTTTATTCTAATGCTTCCTAAAAGTGTTGAGGCCTTGAGCAACGACATCAGATACAATAACTCATATACATACTTTCTGGAATTCCTTATGGAAGACTCTAAGTTCAAGTGATAAATATCCTTTTTATAACAGAAACATGATTGTATATTGAAAGGAAGTTGTCAAATATTATGAAGCTGAATTATATTCTTAGATAACTATAGAATCCTGGTTAGAGGACCCAGAGGTGGAGAAAGTCAGGGAGGTATAGTTACAGTTAGCCAGAATAATTGCAAGCATTTTAAATTCTAATTCACTGTAGAAATAAAATGTGTTGATACAGAAAAGATAAAACATGACTGAGAGAGAGATTAACAAGGTAGGAATTTAAAACACATTAGAACTAAGAATTTATCATTTAGCAGCAGATAGAAATAATGATCCATCTGTAAACAAAAGTTGAAAGTTTGATAATAGATGGCATATTCTAATCAGTTTATATTATATAAAATAGTTGACTATTAAATCAAGAATAACTATCAGGTAACTTAAAGACAACTTATATTTTCTCAACACTAGTCTGGAAATTTGTAGTTTTGCTCCATTAGCACTCCATATATGGGCTGATGATGCAATCTGTGTTTAAAGCTTTATTCTGTAAGCTACCCAGTCGGAACAGAAGTTTCAAGTCTGTGACTTATTAGCAAGGCCTTTGGTGGTAAGGAGCTAGTTAGAAAGGTATGTCCAGATGCACGGGTTTATGGTCATTGAGAAAAAACTCTTTCAAAGTAGAAAGATGAAGACTAACACTTCAACTCTGCCATGAAATAGTTCTGTATTGGTACAATGTCTCTATCATTATCATATCTCTGAAACCAATGTACAGTCACTTAGTTCTATTCAGTAGAAAATTTTATTCATGCATATATAATAGAATCCAAGCTACTATTCAACCAAAGCTTTTGTGTACAATCATTGCTCCTCTTACCTGGCTATTTAAGGAGAACCAAGAAGATAGAACAATGTTTTTAGTGTTCCTACTTGCACATATTCCTGACTTCTTTCTTGATCTTTATTTCTTATGAAATTTAAGTATTGGCCACAAGGAATGGACAGAATATAGAAGGGCTATTTACAGACCTCAGTGTGAGAAGATGAGTCACTTTCTCGGTCCCTAAAAATGTAATTCTTGGAACAGCCTCGTGTGTGTGTGTGTGTGTGTGTGTGTGTGTGTGTGTGTGTGCGCGCATGCGCGCACGCGCGCTCATGCCTGTATACTCTCCCTGCCTGTGAAGGGTAGGTTTCACAGGGTTAGTGGAAGCGAATCTTATGTATAAAATGTTGTACTTGATTCTTTCAAAGTCTCCTGATGTAGGCTTTGATTTTTCAAAACCTATTTTAATAAGGGTTGTTAAACATTTTAACCTCCCTTCTAGCCCACCACCTGCAGAGGTAGTAGAAAGAAAAGGTTAATAAGGCAAAGGGGGATGTGGACCCATTTAGAAATAGTTCTTTGGAGTGATTCCAATCTTCTTTGTCAGGATATCAGCAGTCTAGTTCACACAAATCAGCAGTGGTAGCTGTTTGCAAACACTACTTACAAATCACAGTGGCACTTCACTCCTGGAGAAACCTTGAGGCTCTGCCAATCAGCTAAGTTCGCAGAAGCAGCAAGAAGCCACTGGAATACCATAAGAAGTTCATTATTGTGCTGCTCTCTACAAAGTCACAACAAGCAAAGATCAGAGAAGAAAGGAAGGTATACTAATGCTAGGGCATCAGCATTGAAGACCAGAGTCAGCAAAGCTAAATGATAAGAGTGTCAGCTAAGCCCAATGATAACCAGCAAAGGATTGCAATGTGAAACAATGGAATAACTTCATCCACTCTCTGATGAGTTATACTTGTATTTTTCCCAACATCATGTGTCCTCTCAAGCATCAGCTCCAGCAAAACATCACATGCCCTTTCACCAAGCCACTTCCAGAAATATATCACAACATGTCTGTTCTCAGCAAAATATTCTCTCATGTGTCTGCCCCAGCAAAATATCTTCTCCTAAGACAGTTTCCAAAAATATAACATGACACAACTGATTCTCCAAAGAAACCAGAAATTTCCACATCATGCTCATATTTGGCATGGCAGAACTGCTGTCATTTCTTTTCACAAATTCCACTAATCTTGCACCAATTCAGCCTTTTTTTTACCCAGTCATTCTTTACTCATACCTCCCTGGAATTCTTGACTCCACTTATCATTGAGAAAATCACTTAGATTCCAGAGAGAGAGAGAGAGAGAGAGATATTTTTTTTTTACAGGTATGGTATTCAGGTATTTCGTTCCTGGACATACACCCCAAGTCTCAATACTCTGCCATAGAGATATTTGAATTATGTATATAAAGCAATGAATTGGAGTCAGTCTATACATCAACAGGTGAATTGGTAGTGAGAATTTGCCATATATCTAAAGTGGAATGATGCTTCCTGTGTCCTGGACTGCCTACTACTGCACCCAACTTGTCCCTGGGGTTAGAGGTGAGGTGGTGCAGAATCAATGGCACAAACTCTGGGAGCAGGAGAGAAGTACTACAGAAAACTCCTTTGAACCCTGCTGCAAGCTCATTTAATATCCTCCACCTGTGCCTCATTGAGCCCAAGAAAGTGTTTCTTTTAAACAGCAATTCCTGATTGGCTCACATTGTCTGCATCAGCAATTCTTGGTATCTCAGTCAGTCCTCAATTAGTTCCTCCTGCAGGAGATGTCTTTGCTGCTCTGTGGCTCCTGGCATTTATGCAGACTGGTCTTGCAGTTCCTCCTACATTTCCAACAGTTTTGTTTTTAGAGTTTGACAGCCTAGTGGGAACTGGGGTGCCATTGCCTCAACATTGTTGACCCTACCTTGGAGGAATCCCAGTATACTGGACTTCTTAGGTTGTCCTTTCTTCCAGGATCTTTTTTACCCATCACTGACTACCAGCCCTCAAACAGATATCCTTCTGGAGGCATATCACACAAGAGGGAGATGAGGAACAGCCTACATGGTGGTCTCTTGGATGTCTGCCATCTATGCTTTGATCAATCCCTTAAGGGGGTGAAATTGGGATTTTTGAGAGCCATCAGCAATTGGAGGATTATCTAATTTATGGAGCACTGTCTAGAGATATGCTGTGTGAGACTTTTAAACAAAATAACTGTTAGTATGATCATTCCTCCAATCATAGTGTAAGTGGTTATCCACAAGGGGTCATTAGCCTTTTCATATTGTCTCACACATTTCCCAAGAATTCACCATCTAGGGAGAGCACAAATACCCTGGTAGCCTTGAGGTTGGTTAAGTTCTCCCTTAACAGCACTGAATAGTTAAGGAATTTGTCTGACCTTCAAGATATTGAGTCAACTATTGTAGGACTTCAGTGATATTATGTACCTGGTAAGGAGTTAGGGAGATTGAGTGAATCCTGGGGTCACAAGTCAATAGAAATATGTCCCTAACAAGGACCAGCTCTTCTGCCAGTAAGTCAATCTGTTGTTAGAAAATGTGGACGACTTGATAAAAATGTTTATTTAGCATCCCCTGTGTCTGTAGCACCTCAGTTGATTTAGAGACTACTGAATCGACAGTATCTGCTGTCGTGGCTGTCTGGATCAAGGCAACAGTAGCTGTTGTCTACCCAGCAGTATCTGCAATGATGGCCACAAATCCCTTTTTCTCCAGTGTAGGTGTTATAAGTAACTCTGGGCCATCAGAGTGACAGCATGAAAAATTTACCACAGGCATCCAAATGATGGCTGGTTCCCCGATCAGGATAGCTATTGTTGAACACCCCATCTAACTGGCAATCAAGAGACATTTTTCATTAAAGCAGAAAAAGGGAGGTTGGACACAGCCTGAGGTGGCTTTAAGGCCAACCTTGCTGCCAATGCCATTCACAAGGTTCACCCCAGTCCAGATTTTCGCTGACAAGTTTATATGGAAACATGTCCAATTAAAGAGATGACCATGTTTTAAGAGAGTCTGGGGGCATAAATCAAGACAGTAAGAGGGGCCACATAAATCCCAATTGCTTATAATGGGTTCAAATTGAAATCTAATGAGATTCCTGTTGATGTAGGGAGTAATATTGGAAGCGTCCTGCACATAAACCTCCGCATGCCAAGTGTGAGGTTAGATGGCAATATGAGGTAGTCCCCAGTAAAATGTATAACTAATGCAGGCTGGTAGTGCTCCCAAGGGATAGGATGTCACACACAAGTGGGCATTTGAGGGACCCTTGGACAGCAAGGCAGGGATGAACAAAATATGCTTGGGAGATCTTTGGGAGATTTCTAATCAGTAAGGGGAATGCTTGTCTGGTGGCATGTGATTATCTAAAGAGCCTGTGAAGCCTGCCACCATTTCTTGATAGCTGATGGAATCTGCCCATTATGATTGAGAATATTGTAAGGAGAATGGTAGAATTATTTTGTCTCATTCCCTGTCATAAGTTCTCCTTGCTAAGCCTCTCACCTTAAGGGAAAGGTGGGAGTCAATTTCAAACTCTGAGGTAACCTTAATTGAATCAGAGTGGGCCTGATGCAACCACATAAGAGGCCCATTCTGCCATAACCCTTCCTGGATCCCCTCAAGGGACCACACAATTATGACCAGAAGGGGTTTCCCTGGATCATGCCTTTCCAGAGTTGGTACAGAAAGGAGTGCCATAACTTTTTGTAGTAGACTACTAGCCTCAGATGTTAGTTTAATCCTGGCAGAGGGGCTCCTAGGCCTCTCCAAGAAGGAAAAGAGGAACTTTATCTCCTGGTCCTAAATAGGTAGGAAAGGTGTGAGCCAGTTAACAGTTTTACACAACTGTTGTAGGTCTACAAGGGAGTAGGAATTTTTTGCTAAGATGGAGAATAGGGGCTTAGTCTTGTCAGAAATAGAAAAGCCTAGGAAGGCATATGAATCTTTTAGGGAGCAACTTCAAGTTGAGTTTTTCCAAGTTAAGCAACATCCTTAGGATAGGACAACCTGTTAAGATTGGACAGGCTAGGATATGTAATCATACTATCATCCATGTTATGGACTACAAGGTCATCCCTGGGGACTCAGTGAATGGTTTTAGCCACATATAGCTGGCAAATTGTCAGATATTTTTGATGCCCTGAGGCAGGGCTTTCCACAGATATCTTTTAACTGGTTCATTCATATTAGTCCCGCATACTGTGAAGGCAAGATTGCATCTATCCTGGGGAACCAAATGGATCTGGAAAAAGCAATCATTAATATCTAGGATCATCACCTGGTACTTGGGTGGGACAGCACAAGGATGAGGCAGTCCTGCTTGAGTAGTCCCCATTTTTTTTCAAATGTTCATTAATGGTCAGATCCTGAAGAACTCTTTATTTCTCTGACTTCATTTTAATGACAAAAAACAGGAATATTATGCCTGCTAGTTGAGGGTTCCAAATGACCCAAAGCTAACAATTGAGCTCTAAAGGAAAACATAATCATAAATTTACAAGAAAATGAATGGGCTTAGACTGTACATTTAGCAAGGTCACACAGTCTCAGAATTAAAAACAAAAGTTCTCCTTTATATGTGAAATGTAGGTAAAAAATTGTGTATTCATGTAAATTAATCAAATGTGGGTACAGTATTACATTAAGAAATAAAAATATAAGTGTAAAAATATGAGGAAGGATATTAGCCCTCTATCAGATGTAGGATTGGTAAAGATCTTTTTTCCCAATCTGTAGGTTGCCGGTTTGTCCTATTTACAGTGTACTTTGCCTTACAGACGCTTTGTAATTTTATGAGGTCCATCTGTCGAATCTTGATCTTAGAGCACAAGCCATTGGTAGTCTGTTCAGGAACTTTTCCCCTGTGCCCATGTGTTCCAGACTTTTCCCCACTTTCTCTTCTCTTAGATTCAGTGTATCTGGTTTTATGTGGAGGTCCTTGATCCACTTAGACTTGAGCTTTGTACAGGGAGATAGGAATGGATCAATTTGCAATCTTCTCCATGTAGACCACCAGTTGAACCAGCACCATTTGTTGAAGATGCTGACTTTTTCCCACTGTATGGTTTTAGATCCTTTGTCAAAGATCAAGTGACCATAAGTGTGTGGGTTCATTTCTGGGTCTTTGATTCTATTCTATTGATCTACCTGCCTGTCACTGTACCAATACCATGCAGTTTTTTTATCACTACTGCTCTGTAGTACAGCTTCAAGTCAGGGAAGCTGATTCCCCCAGAAGTCCTTTTATTGTTGAGAATAGTTTTTGCTATCCTGGGTTTTTCTTACTCCATATGAATTTGAGAATTGCTCTTTCTAGGTCTATGAAGAATTGAGTTGGGATTTTGATGGGGATTGCATTGAATCTGTAGATTGCTTTCGGCAGGATGGCCATTTTACTATATTAATCCTGCCGATCCATGAGCATGGGAGATCTTTCCATCTTCTGAGGTCTTTTTCGATTTCTTTCTTCAGAGACTTGAAGTTCTTGTCATACAGATCTTTCACTTGTTTGGTTAGAGTCACACCAAGATATTTTATATTGTTTTTGACAATTTTGAAGGGTGTTATTTCCCTAATTTCTTTCTCAGCCTGTTTATCCTTCGAGTATAGGAAGGCTACTGATTTACTTGAGTTAATTTTGAACCCAGCCACTTTGCTGAAGTTGTTTATCAGCTGTAGCAGATCTCTGGTGGATTTTTTGGGGTCACCTAAGTATACCATCATATCATCTGCAAATAGTGATATTTTGATTTCTTCCTTCCCAAGTTGTATCCTTTTGATCTCCTTTTGTTTTCTGATTGCTTTAGCTAGAACTTCAAGTACTATATTGAATAGATAAGGAGAGAGCAGCCTTGCCTAGTCCCTGATTTTAGTGGGATTCCTTCGAGTTTCTCTCCATTTAGTTTGATGTTGGCTACTGGTTTGCTGTATATTGCTTTTACTATGTTTAGGTATGCTCCTTGAATTCCTGATCTTTGCAAGACTTTTATCATGAAGGGATGTTGAACTTTGAGAACCCAGCTATTCCACTCCTGGGCATATACCCAGAAGATGCTAAAACATGTAACAAAGACACATGCTCCACTATGCTCATAGCAGCCATATTTATAATAGCCAGAAGCTGGAAACAACCCAGATGTCCCTCCACAGAGGAATGGATACAGAAAATGTGGTACATTTACACAATGGAATACTACTCAGCTATTAAAAACAATGACTTCATGAAATTCGCAGACAAATGGATGGAACTTGAAAATATCATCCTGAGCGAGGTAACACAGTCACAAAAGAATGAACATGGTATGTTCTCACTGTTAAGTGGTTATTAGCCCAAAAGTTTGAAATGCCCAAGAGTCACTTCATAGCAACCATAGGGCTGAGTGTGAGTTCCCAGATGAAGGAGTTGGAGAAGGGACTTAAGGAGCTGAGGGAGTTTTCATCCCTGGGGAGGCAGCAACAGTGGCAACTGGCCTGATCCCCCCAATACTCCTGGAGAGTAATCCACCAACCAAGGAATATACATGGAGGGACCCATGGTGCTGGCCACATGCGCGGCAGAGGATGGTTTTGTTAGCCATCAGGGGGAGGAGAGGCCCTTGAGCCTGAAAATGTTAGATTCCCCCAGTAGAGGAGAATGCCAAGGAGGGAAGATGAGTGTGGGTGTGTGGGTGGGTGGGAGAATACCCCCATAGTAGCAGGGGAAGGGGGGAGGAAATGGGGAGGTTCCAAAGGGGAGATCCAGAAAGGGAGAAACATTTGAAATGTAAATAAAATAGGAAAAAAAATATGAGGAAGTTCTTAATGTAAGCAATGCACTGAAGTTATAAATGAGGATATAAAATTAGTTGCTTTTCTAGTCTTAGCTCAGTAAATTTTTTGGTTGTTTCTTTTTCTATTGGATAATGCATGGAAGTATACTTCATAGTGAACACGTAAAACACAATGTGAATCTTCAAAACTTCAGTATGGTGTTCTATATAGAATTTTATTAGGGTGTATAGAGTTTAATTCTTAAAATTTTGGTCCATTGCTTTTATTTGCATGCTTTTTTAAAAAATAGTTTATTTTAAATAAGAAATCTCATGTTTTCCTAGGCACAGACTAGCTTCTTCAGGCCAGTCCTTGTTTAAAGATTGTTCAATATATTGCTAGAACTTATAACATTCTATAGCAAAAAGTCACCAAGCTACTATGTGTATAGTTTATTTTCCTATCATTATAATATTTTCTACAAAATAAACAGGTATATAAAGGGAGTGAGATCATTTAAGGTTCTTACCAATTTAAATGATTTCAGTTTTTCAGAATCTCTTTGTTTCTTCTTCTTTTTTACTAAGCTTCAGGCTTCACAGCTGTTCTTGAAATGGTATGCTGAAGAGAAGATGAGTAATACACTGTATTTCGATCATCCCTGCAAGACTGGTCTTCCCCAAGCTCCAGTCTTCTGCATTTTGCTCATATATTCATTATCTGGGAAAAAATAATTTTTTCTTCAAAAATAGAATGTTTGTTCTGGCTCAGTAGTTGTCACAAATACATATGTCAAGATTTATGATGTGACATTAGGAATATGATATTATTGTTGAACATAAATCCCATAGCAATATTCATTTTCATTTTTTCAGTAACTATGGCTATGTAATAGTATATTGTTAAAAGATAGTGAAAAGTTGCTGTATATTTTTAAACTGAAAATGTGTAAAAATAATGTGGTCAATCTGAAACATGAAACCAGTTTCTGAGGTTACAGAATATGAAAGACAATCTTGAAACCCAAATAAAATCGACAGGATACTAGCCCATCTTTGAAAATGAAAGGAATCTTTGGAAATAATAGAATCTTAGTAGATGTTTCAATGTTGTTTTTACTCAAGTCCTAAATACCAGATTCTTACTTTAATTTTTAATGTCAGTATTGTTATTTCACTTCAATAAGCATTCCTCTTGTCGTGTGCCTCTGTTGGATTACCCATAGTAGCTCATAGCTTCACTAACTGAATAGACTAAATAGCTCAAAAGAAAGTTTGTATTTTACTAGCAACAACTGTGAAACATTCTACACTTTACAATAAAATACAACAAATGAAATAATAATTAATTTGTATTTGATAAATCTGCATTAACTTTTATCATCCCTGTATTTACCTGATAGTGTAACATAAAATGTTAGTAAAAATTGAGAACATGGAGTTAAACAGAACCTTGCAGAAGTATCCACAGTGTTCACAGAAAGATGTTGTATATTTTTCAGGTGTACAATTTAATTTTTGGCTTGGACTACTTTAAGGAGGTTGCTAAATGTAAGAAGGGATGGTAAGTACTCTCTATAACAAAAGATAGACAAGCTGCCTTATGATCTAAAAGTATGTAGTTTGAGACTTAGACTCAAACAGGTATAAATGAAATCCTTACAATTAGAATATGGATCTTAGAAGTGTTTCTTAATTCAAAAAATGTTGAAAAATAAATGAGAAATTACTATTTCTCAATTTTGTGGAATTACTTTATAAATTTGGAACATTTTTGAGGCAGAATATGATGCTAATTTGGTATGTATTCATCCTAGTAGTTTGTCAGTGCAAATTAACAGATACAAAATGAATATAACATAGGAATTCTAATTTTATAGGATATGTAAATATTGGACAGTAAAATGAATAAACCATTAATGAAAAGATTTATCTTTAAAATAACCTATAGTTAACAGCTATTTCTGAAAGTACTCAAATTAAATTTGATACAATGTGTACTATATTGTTTTAATGAGATTGTGATAAAACAATGAACAAATTTTGGGGGGGTTTTGAGGTGACCATCCCTTATATTGCATGAAGACGTGTCCCTGTTGATTTTCAGTTGTTGATTGTTGCCATGGATTTTAATCATGTTTAAACTGACTTATGTTAAGTTGTTTGCCACTACATCTATTCATAGACACATGAGACAATACAAGCAGTGACGCAGGACCTCAGACACAAGACCTGGTCATCTGTGTGCCCATGAGTTCAATGAATGCGAACATTTCTTCTGGCTTTTTATTTTGTCCTTTTCTCTAGAAGGAGATCATACTGTGAGGTTTCCAAGATTAAAGTGCCTTTACCAATTTTTTAGTGTAACAGCAGAGAAAATATCAACTAAACCATGGGAGCCTACAGACCCATGCTGTACTAATTTTTCTTTCTCTCTATAAAGCACTTAAGATTCCCTCATGTGCCCAATTATCAGTCATTTCAACATTATGCTAATAAGGCATAATAAAATCTCTCTGACTCAATTTACAAACTAAATAGAAGTACAAAG
This sequence comes from Rhynchomys soricoides, assembly GCA_019843965.1. Classification (NCBI taxonomy): domain Eukaryota; kingdom Metazoa; phylum Chordata; class Mammalia; order Rodentia; family Muridae; genus Rhynchomys; species Rhynchomys soricoides. The sequence continues at coordinate 7,369,730 of JADRCH010000046.1, forward strand.
GTGAGGTAACCAGATAATGTTCAAACCAAGAGAGATAATTAATCAGTGTTAAGTGTGGTCAAACTGTGAAGTTTTAATATATTTTCCCATTTTAGAAGTACCTTGATATTTACAAGTATAAATGCATGCCAGAGTCAATGCCCAGTGACTTGCCCAGATGCCACTATTATGGAGGCATTTTCTCACTTGATGTTTCTTCTTCTAAGATGAGTATGGCTTGTATCAAGTTGACAAAGACTGACCATCATACTGTGTTTATGTCCAATGAGCTTGATATAAGATAAAACCTTTCATTAATTTTTCTCTCTAATCCACAGGACAGATTGTATTTCCTCTTGCTTTTAAGTGTGGTCAAACTGTGAAGTTTTAATACATATTTATATTTTATAAGTACTTTGATATTTGGTAGTCTAAATAAATTCTATGCTAACTACTTGAAGTATTATTAATGCAATATGTTTATATCTATTTATTATGTATCTATTTATCTTCTATCTATATCTATGGCAACTCCTGCTATTGTCAATATTAGTCCCAAAAAGTAGTAAACAGAAAGACAACCTATTCTATGAATATCAGAGAAAAAATAGTGAAAGATTTTATTTCATATCAAGCTCACTGACCAAAACCATAGTGTGATGGTTAGTTTTTGTCAACTTGACACAAGCCATATTCATCTGGGAAGAAGAAACATCAAGTGAGAAAATGCCTCCATAATATTGGCCTCTGGGCAAGAAACTGGGCATTTACACTGGCATGCAATTTTGATTTTTTAGAATTAAAAAACCCTGAAAGATATATCTATCTATCTATCTATCTATCTATCTATCTATCTATCTATTGATCTATGTACCTATCATCGATATATTATGTATTTAATCTATCACATATTTATTATCTATCTACCTGAATCTATCATGTACTACTATCACATATATGTCTTTTATCACCTACACATAATTTTAAGTTATCTATATGTTTTAAGGCTATCATACATCTGTCAGTCTAGCTATCCATCTGTCTACCCAATATTTCACTCTCTGAAAAATGTTGGCCAACAGTTTACAAATATCTTTTTCTTGGATAATTTGCTACACAAAATACTGCTAAATAAGGTTATGGTCTGTAATGTTTAAGATGATGTTATTTTTCACAATATATGTACTGATAGGATTCTAAGATAAGATGACTTAGAAACATTTGGAAAACTAACACTGTGCCAATAAGGCATAATGAAATCACTTCAACTCAATTTATAAACTAAATAGCAATAGAAAGGTGAATAAATCAGATTAAACCACTTTGTCTGTAACCCTCAATGTATATAAATTTGGAGGCAAGAAATGTTTGCATGGTTTTAGCAAAGCAGCAGTTTAAAATTACTGTTGTCAGTAAGGTCACTCCCTATGTGGATCAGAACATGCTAATCAAACAATCTTTGATACTTTTGTTAAGTTTTCACCTATCGCGTTAAGCCATTGTCAATGTTCAATGCTTAGTCTCACAATTCATTTTTAAATTTAGAACAGCTTTACATTCTCTTCAAAATAATAGAACCTTGCTTATCTTATTTACATCATCTCTCCATTCATATATCTATATCTATCTATATCTATATGTCTCTATCTCTCTCTATCTTTATCTCAATATCTATCTCTATATCATCTATATCTATTTATATACATATTCACATATATATATATTTCTTTCTTAAGTAATATCTGAGCAGTATATTTTGGTAATAGTCGCCATAGAATATTGGGTTTCTGGGTCTTATATCAAGGAATAAAGGACAGTTAGCATAAACAAACACCAGCATACATATGTGTGTGTGTATGTGTGTATGTGTGTGTGTGTGTGTGTGTGTGTGTGTGGTGTGTGAAAGAAGTATTTTACAGTGTGAGGTAGCACAATAAATATGTGTCTACCAACACTGAAAATAATGATTTTGATATAGTTGTGCCAGTGTTGATTCATACATTATTTTTTTCACTAGGAAATGTATATATTTCACATCCTGTACCTCAATGACTCATCATTGTCTTATTGTAACTTACTGTTTCACAAGATAAAAACAACCATAAACATATTTCTTTAGTGATATTGACTGCTTTTCTCTCTTAATAGTAAACCATTTTCCTCTAACATCAATTATTTCCAGTATTCTTTTTCATATCCACTACATCTTGTGGAAGGAAACATCTGACGTCCTTCACACCTTTTTTGAAAAAATGAGCTCACATAACTGAAACTGAGCCTTCCCTGATAGCACATTTTCATGGTTGTGTACTAAACTAGCAGCAAATGTCTTTCTCATACATACTGCTGCTCACAGCTAAGATACAGAGCCTCCTGCATGTCTACACTCATACAATATTCCATTTTTGTGCTGGCTGTCTGCTCTTTCACCATGTATCTTTTACATCCATTATCTGTTGCCTGAAGGTATGGATGATATGCATATTCTTAGGCATGTGAGGCAAAGAGTGATCACAAATTGTGTTTCTCTTTTACTCAGAAACATAGCCAAACAATAGTTTCTGGTCTCCCATACAGTCACCAAGTACCATGTGGCTTAAGCTGGGCAAAAGCATTTAGGCATAAGTACTTTATGATATTTCTGGTCCCTAAGATATCCCTTACCTTCTATATTCTCTCTCAACGTGGAGGTAAAAGTTAAATATAAAGGAGTAGGAGGTTCTAATTGTGGAATAGCTACATGAAGAAATGATTCTAATCCACTGTGTGAAATGGTTGTGAACGACATGTAAAATACATGAGGTTCAGGTTCTACTTTATCAGAATCCTGAAGTTATGACTTGGTTTTACAAAACTACACCTTACTAAACCAAAATGTAGCTAAATTCTTAGTCTTATAAGTACTATTTTTTAAAATATTTTATTGATATTCCCAGTCATATGAATGAAGCATTGATATGTTAACAGCCTTTGAGTTACCAAAGTAGCATGATATAGGTTCCCAAGATTTCAAAGAGAAGTCATTCAAAAGCCCAAGCATGTCTTTAAGCATGATACTTCATTGTATCTGTGTAGTTCAGACAACCTAATGTTGGACCACTTATTTAATTAAGAGTCCTAAGTATTTTGATTGGTCAATATGACTCAGTCTTCTTCAGACTAATATCTGAGTGGTGTACATTTGGACTCAGAATGTACTCCAAGAAGGTGAGAACTCTGAATCTGATAACAAGGAGAGAGCAACATTTGTCAGATAAGAAAATCTAACCAAAATAAATGATGATCATCAGGAACAGAGAAAAGTAAAATAATAAGAAACAGACAAAAATAAAAACGACCCGGTGAGAGATCAGAAATTAAATTCAGACTCCATCTTAGAGAACCTGACCTAAGATTGAACTCAAGTTAACTAATAAGCCAGCACCTAGCTCCAGTTTCCAGGGTACTCAACGACAAGCTGGTGTCTAGCACCAGTTTCCAGTTTACACCCCAACAAACCTCGGCCTGGCACTAGTTTCCAGGTTACAAGCCTCACCCTGGCACTCCACTTTCTAACAACCACCAATCAAGAGGAAAGCAGAGATAAGTTTATGGTTTGGCTTCCAGCACCAGCCAATTATGATAAAGTACAACAAAATTCTGTAATGGACCCCCTAATCAGATGTGTGCCAGGCTACAAACTCCTTAGCTGCTTGCTTGCCATTTCCTATTAAACCTTGTCCTGCAGAGAACTTGGAGCTTCACACTCCTGCTCTGGTATGTCAGAAATGGTGGGGTGGCCGAAGATAATTCTTGAAATAAAAAGACTCTAGAGTTTTTTCATCTGAGTCGACTTCTTGGTGGTCTTTTAGGGCTTATGAACAAGGCATAACACTGGTCAAATGTAAAACTATTGAAATGTAAAACAGTGGGAATTTTTCTTTTTAAATAATATTTTCTATATTTCATCATTCAATGATTTCATATTTATAGTTCCTAAAGGTAGATATATTTCTGCACCATAAATATCTTGAGAGCTATGTGACATTGTCCACCATCCACATTATTGACTCACTGGACAAGGATATAAAATAAATTACAATAGACAATTTCCTCATGTTGTTTAGCATTTTCAATTCACTTTCCTTCTTATATATTTTCAATATTTATGTAATTATTTAAAATCTACATATAAATCAACCAATATTTTCTCTCTAAACTGGATATTATATTCCAGATGCTCAAACATATGAACTATGTTTAAAATTGTGACAATATTAAGACTTATACAATTTATGTATTTCCACATATTTTAATAAATATGTAAATGATTTAGATTTTTAACTATTAAATTTTTCTGAAATTAAGTACACAGACTTTATTTTTAAAAATCTTAATAGATTTGAGTAGTAATATGTACATTATAGCACTGTTTTTAAAATTAAGGAAACATATAAATTTATATGATGCCAACTTCTACTTTTGCAAGATATTTAACTTAGTTTACATTTATTGTGATAAGTTCTGCAAAATTATGAATAGGAAATTCATATAAATAAAGGAACTTATTTCTTCTATTATGTATGACAATAAATTTTAAATGATCAATTTTAATATATATATATATATTGTACTGGCTGGTTTTGTGTCAACTTGACACAAGATGGAGTTATCACAGAGAAAGGAGTTTCAGTTGAGGAAATGCCTCCATGAGATCCAGCTGTAAGGCTTTTTCTCAATTAGTGATGAATGGGGGAGGAACCCTGTGTGGTGCCATCTGTGGGTTGGTAGTCTTGGGTTCTATAAGAAAGCAGGCTGAGCAAGCCAGGATAAGAAGCAAGCCAGTAAGGAACATCCATCCATGACCTCTGCATCAGCTCCTGCTTCCTGACCTGCTTGAGTTCCAGTCCTGACTTCCTTTGGTGATGAACAGCAATTGGAAGTGTAAGCCAAATAAACTTTTTTCTCCTCAACTTGCTTCTTGGTCATGATGTTTGTGCAAGAATAGAAACCATGACTAAGACATATATGATTGAAGTTTAATTTCATAATGACATAACTAAATGTTACTGGTGTATTAAAAAATTGTCATCAAATACAACAAAGGTATTTCAAATTAGCAGTATTTGAAATTCTGATAAAACATGCAACATTTATTTGAAAATTAATAATAGATATACTTCTAGGGGAGTAAAATATTACTAAAAGTGACATGCAAAGTACAATAAATTATTCAAGTAATTATAATCCGCATTAAAATATTGGAAAGTAAGAAGGACAGGAATTAGAAGGGAAGGACAATGGGAGATTTGCTCAATATGAAATGTATATGTTTGAGAATATTTTCATCTGTCATGAAGAACAAGATTAAATGGATGGATATATAAACATGGAAGTGGGATGAAGACAATTTAAGAACTGGTAGATATGTAATAAAAATGTGAGATGCTTAATGCAAAGGAAGTTTAAAACAAAATTATTAAATCTTTCACAAGGATGACTGGATTATATGGCAAAAGCATGTTCATACTATTAAGTTCTCCAATCCATGGACATGGGCTCAATAACTGAGGTGTTTTACTGTCCTTCAATATGTTCTGTAGATTTCAATGTAAAATTGTCTCAGGTTAAGTTTCATTTTATGGTTGTGTTAACTTTCATACTTCAGTGACTGTTATTCTTGCAAAAATTCCTCTTGAGAACTCTCAAACTGTGTAAAAACACAAAATGAACTTTTGAGTTTTTGTCTTGGATGATTAACAACAATTTCTGAGCTCACTTATGAGATCTCACAGCTTTTATGTTTTATTTCATCTCTGTGTCTCTCCATCTCTCTGTCTTTTTTTATATTTCTTTCTGTCTGTCTCTATGTCTTTCCTTTTCTCTGTCTTTCTCTATCTCTATCTCTTTTCGACTCTCTCTCTCCCATCTTTGCTCAGAAATAGATGTTTAAAACATTTCAATTAAGACCAATATTTTTAACCTCTTCCTATCTCAATTGAACTTACTGATTTTTATTTTCCTGTGTAATTGCCTTTGAATGTTTTGTTGTCCTATCATGAATAAAATTGATAAAATTGGCCACCACTAATTTAAAAATCCAGGTATTGACATACGGACACACAAATGCAACAAAGAGCCCACACATAATCTGACTTATATCCAAAATATTGTTAATGAAGGTGTGAAGAATACAAACAGAAATGAAAAATCTTTAATAAATCTAGAAAGAACTTGATGCCATATACAAAAGAAAGTATTTGAAACTCACATTTCATTTTTTTTACATGTAGAAACAAATAAGAAATGTGCAAACATAAGGACCTCATTCAATACCAAGAACAAATGAGAAAAAAAAAACACAGAAACAAAAAAAAAAAACCTATTTTGTATAGTAGGTCATGCATATAATTCCAATTCTGGGAAAAGAGACAAAAATGGATTTCTGGAGCTCTGCATTTCAAGTGTTTGCCAATCATATTTTATTGCCACATTCAGCCTAGCCTATTTGGTCAGCCCCAGATCAGATCCAGAGTCTGTATTCAAAATCAAGGTGAATAGCAAATAAAGAACAACAACAAAATTGACCTCTGCCTCTGCCAACATGCACCTTTGCATATATTTACAGGCAAGTAAGAACAAAGGTAAAAGAATTGTAGAATATATCATCTCCTGAGATTGGCTTTTTATACATTTTCCTCTGATAAATTGCACTGCATTTTATTTAACCATTCCTATGTTGATGCAAATTTGGGCTTATTCTAGTTGGGGATATTCCACATAAAAGCTGTTATAATCATTTGTGTAAAAATGATACATTAAAGACTTAAAATAAATATTTTAAATTCTAAAAATCTACTTTATAAAACAATAAGAAAGAGTTGAAAAGTAAAAAGAGACATTTAAGAGAACATTAACAACACTGAACAGGAAAAAATATGAAAATCTTTTCTTGGTTTAATTTTGATGAATTGAATGAATGTATAAATTTATCAATATCTCTTACATTTTTGAACTTAAGGGAGAATAGATTTTTTAAGTATTCCTTTATAGTATTCTATATATTTTTGGTGAATTTGGAAATATTTCTCTAAACATTTCTGAATCTGTTAAATTAGACTGTCTTTTTCTTTTTTTCTTTAATTGTACCACATGTCTGTTGACCTTGTTATCTTCTCTAGGAACAGTTTCTTAGATTCTTTGATTCTTTGTGTCGTTTTCTTTGTTTCTATTTATCCAATTTAGTCTGTGATTTTTTTATTTTTAGTAATCTATTTGATTTGGATTTGGGTTATTATTGTGTTTCTAATAATTTTTGTTTTTATGGTTTTTCAAGACAGGGTTTCTCTGTGTAGCCCTGGCTGTCCTGGAACTCACTCTGTAGACCAGGTTGGCCTCGAACTTAGAAATCCACCTGCCTCTGCCTCCCGAGTGGGGATAAAAGGCATGCGCCACCACTGCCCGGCGTGTTTCTAATTATTAGTTGAATCATCAAATTATTTACTTTATTTTTAGGATTTTCTTTCTTTTAATTTTTACTTTTTTATTATTACTTTCCTTATATTATTAGTCTTTCTTTTTCCTGAAATTTGTGTACATATTCATAATTCATCTGCTGTAGCCTTTAAGTATTATTGCATTATATCTGATAGGATACAGAAAGGTAGTCAATGGTTCTAAAATTTTTCAGGTTTGTTTTGTATTACAAGTTTTCATCTTTCAGAGATTATTCTGTGGGCTGATGAGTAGACTCGGAGATTTGAGTAGAATACATTGCTAATATTTGATGAATGATATTATTGAATTCTTATTTTCTGCTATTTATTCTTGACAAGATAACATTTTCTATTGAAAAGAAGCTTTAAAATCACCCATTAGTATTGATTTGGAGTTAATCCATGTCTTTAATTTATAAAGTCATTACAAACACTGTCAAAATTTCTTCAGTATTCTTCATGGAAAATCCAAAGCATTCCTGAATAAAAACACAATGTCAGAGAGATAATAATTCTTGATTTTTACATATATTACAGAGATGTAGTAATAAAATCAGTGTGGTACTGGCAAAAAATCAGACACATAGACCAATAAATCAAAAAAGTACAAATATTTAAGAGCCATCTAATATTTTTCACAAAGATGAAAAAATATGCACTGTTGAAAAGACAGCATTTTCAGCAAAAGTTGTTGGGAAATCTGGATATTCTCATGTAGAAGATTGAAATTATACCTGTATATACTACTTGCAGAAAATAAAATCAAAATTAATCAAAACCTGCAATATGAATCCTCAAACATTGAAATATCTAGAATATATAGTCAGTACTCTATGTGATATAGCTCTATGGAAGGAATACCTGGATAATATTCAATTTGTACAGAAGTTAAGGTATACAACAGATAAAAGATAGCTCATAAAACTAAAACAATTTTAATACCTGAAGAAATAGTCATTTGTGTAAGGAGAAACCCTCACCATGAAGGAAAAATCTCTGCCAGGTACAAATAGGAGATTAATATAATGAATATAAAGATCTAACAATCAACATAAAAAGCCTATTGAACAGACATTTCACTTTTTAAAAAAAGATGAGAAAGAAAAAAATAAGAAATAAAAATACTTTAAAATAACTCTAACCAAACAAGTGAAAGATCTGTATGACAAGAATATTAAGTCTCTCAAGAAAGAAATCAAAGAAGAGGATAAAAAAAATAGAGAGATCTCATATGCTGATGGATCGGTAGGATTAGCATACCAAAAATGGACATCCTACCAAAAGCAATGCAATCCCCACCAACATTGCAGCACAATTCTTCAAACATTTAGAAAGAGCAATTTTTAACTTCATATTGGAAAAAAAAAGAAAAATCAAAGAATAGCAAAAACAATAATTAAGAGTAAAAGAACTGCTCAGAGACTCACCATCCCTGGCCTCAAGTTATAATACAGAGCAATAGTAATAAACTGCATGTTATTGGTACAGAGACAGGCAGATTGATCTATGGAATAGAATAGAAGAACCAGAAATAAATCCACACACTTATGGATACCTGATCTTTGATAAAGAAGCCAAAAATATGCACAGATAAAAGAAAGCCTCTTCAATAAATGGTACTTGTTTAGCTGGCAGTCAGAATGTAGAAAAATTAAAATCGATCTGTCTCAGTCAGGGTTTCTATTTCTGCACAAACATCATAACCAAGTAGCAAGCTGGGGAGGAAAGGGTTTATTCAGCTTACACTTCCAATTGCTGTTCATCATGAAAGGAAGACAGGACTGGAACTCAAGCAGGTCAAGGAGCGGGAGCTGATGCAGAGGCCATGGAGGAATGCTGCTTACTGACTTCCTTACTTCTCCTGGCTTGCTCGGCCTGCTTTCTTATAGAACCCAAGACTACCAGCCCACAGATGATACCACTCACAAAGAGCCCTCCCCCTTGATCACTGATTGAGAAAATGCCTTACTGCTGGATCTCATGGAGGCATTTTCAAGATGCCCCACCATACCACAGGGCCATGTGTTCCACTATGTTCATAGTGGACTTATTTGTGATAGCCAGAAGCTGGAAACAGCCCATATGTCCCACAACAAAAGATTGAATACAGAAAATGAGGTTCATTTACACAAAAGAATACTACTCAGCTATTAAGAACACGGACATCCTGAGTTTTGCAGGCAAATTCATGGAACTTGAAAATATCATTCTACTGAGGTGTCTCAGACCCAAAGGAACATGCATGGTATGTACTCACTAATAAGTGGATATTAGACAAAAATATTTAGAATGCACAGGATAAAATCCACAGAACTCAAGAAGGTTAACCAGCCGATGGGCCCAAGTGAGTATGCCTTAATCCTACTTGAAAGGGAGAAGAAAGTAATCTTGGGTCAGAGGGAGGGAGGGACCTGGGTGAGAGATGGGACAGTGAGGGGAAAAGGGTAACATGATCAGGTATTGGGGAGGTGAAGGAGTGAAGCTCTGAGGGCCAGAAGAAAGATTGGAAAGAGGCAAACTTGGGAGGTAGGAGGTAGGGGGGGCATCTAGAATGAACCAGAGACCTTGGATGTGAGAGAATCTCTGCACTCAGAGGGAGGGACCTTCGATGAAATGTCCAACAGTGGGGAGAGGGAAGTTATACAATCCACCCTCTGCAAATAGACAGGGCATTAAGTGGAGGGAGGTGTTTTCCATCCAACAGTCAAATCTCGGAGCCAGATTTGGTTTTGTCCAAAATAACTGCAGAGACAAAAAAGGAGAAGAGACTGAGAGGAGATCCAATGACCATCCCAAATTGGGACCCATCTCAAGTGGAGGCTCAAAGGTCTGAAAACTATTATTGACGCTATGGTGTGCTTACAGGCAGGAGCCTAGCAAAGCTGCCCTCAGAGAGGACCAGCAAGCAGTGGAAGGAGTCAGAGGCAGAAACTTACACCCAACCAATAGACAGAAGTCAGAGATCCCTGTGGATGAATTAGGGGAAATCTGGAAGATGACAAGGAGGGCCACCCCATAGAAGACCAGCAGTCTTTACTAACCTGGACCCACAAAATGTCTCACTGAGCCTCCAACCAAGTGGCATGCACTAGCTAGTTCGAGGCCCTCGACACCTATACACCATAGGACTACCCAGTATGGCCTCAGGGAGAGATGATGCACCTAACCCTCCAAAGAGTTGTGCCCCCAGGGAGTGGAGAGGCCTGGTGGGGTGGGGTGGGTGGGGACATTCTCTTGGAGAAAAAGGGTGGCATGGGTGGGAGAAGGAATGGGATGAGGAAATGTCAGAGTGTGGACCTGCGGAGGATAACAACTGAAATGTTAAGAAAGAAACAGAAAGAAAGAAAGAAAGAAAGAAAGAAAGAAAGAAAGAAAGAAAGAAAGAAAGAAAGAAAGAAAACAAAAGATTAAAGATAAAAATGTCTAAGATATTTCTTAAGAAGAGTTTATTATTCTCAGCAGTTAGGTAAGTAAAATTAAAATAGCTGTAAAGGCTTTTTGTTGTTGCTATTGTTTTGTTTTGTTTGTTTGTTTGTTTCCCCCAAGTCAGAATATCAACAAAACAAAAGTCAAGAAATTCTGGAGTGGATGTGGAGAAAGGAAAAAACAAACCACAGTTGATGGAATTGCAAGATGCTCTAGAAAGCAATTCTGGAGAATTTGCAGAAAAGAAAGAAATGAGCTAAAAAAGTATTCTACCATATTAGCCAAACTAAAGAACTCCTTGGTGGATGGCCAAAAGACACTCCAAAAATATATTTGTCTTGTTTTCTGATCATCTATCCCCAAAAGAAGAGGAATAGATACAACCAACATGTTCTTCAACTGACAAATGGATAATGAAAATGTGATGCGTATACACAATGCAATACTATTCAGATACCAAGATGAATGAAGCCTTTAAAGATTCAGGTAAAAGGATGGAGCTTAAATATTACATTTAGTGGCTCATTAAAAACTTCATGTTCTCTGTCATCTTTGGTTATTAGTTTTAAGTCTTTAGACATACCTTCAGAAACTAGGAAAGGATAAACGGTACCAAGGAAGGCTAGGAGTCCTATTTAGGGAAATATAACAAGGTCAGTACAGAAGGAGCAGAAGGGAGGGAATTATCTAAGAATCTTAAACCATGCAAGAAGATTCATATTAATTTATATTTACCTCAAATTCATATAATACAAATAATATACAGAATTGTATATTTATACATAAACATTAATTTAAGCCACTTGGAATATATCAGTCACACTATACTTAATTTTCACTTGTTGGTAAGGGGAATCCAAGACTTCCAAATAATATAGGGTATAGATTATTTTTCTCTAATTGCCTCTCAGAGTTTGAAAGTAAATCCCACATGCTAAGATACAACATATTTTGCACTGAAGACTTAGAGGAATCAAACTAACTCTGAGAAAACATCCTCCTTGGGGTCTAGATTTAGTGATACTTTTAAATTGCTATGAAATCTCCCATGCATGGAAAGCAGTCAATTGTCTTATTCAGCTGTGATATCCATGTACCCCTACAATAATCACTATTAAATGATATTCCTAAAGGTTCAATAGTGGCACTTTTAGCATGGAAGTAACTTCAGACTTACTAACTGGAGGTAAATCAGGCCTGGTGCTATAAACCCAGCAAACTACCTACAAGAGTTGAAGTTATAGCTTTTATAGTTGAACCTAGTTTTGACATTTTCTTAGTACATTATAATTCTTAACTTCTTTCTAAATGTATATATTTATACTTATGAGTAGTTGTAGCTCATGGGCCTTATCAAAAGGTTTTGATTAGCAGTAGATGGAGCCCTTTACAGAAAGCCACAGCAAAAATGCAGAACAACTTACCATGGGTGCTCAGATCCAATTGCTATATCTACAAAAAAACTACTCAGATAACATTACAGAAGAGGTCCTGGGGCAAATATAAAAGCCAGAGGAATTTCTCTGATGGATTATATCTTCTACAATAGGGGCCCTACAGCACTAAAATATCATGTATATGACTGCCTAAACAACAAAGACTCCAATTATGACACATCAAGTTGTCATGACAACATTGATGTGGGAAATTTCATGTGCCCCCATCCCTAGATGAAGATCTGCAGGTAATCCATGCCTGTTGAAAGAAGGAGAATTAACCTTCCCCAGAGAATAGCTACATAAATAGTCATTCACTACAAAGTGATCAGCCCCAAATGCATAATAATAAACAAACTCAGCAGTGAATTTATATATTTATATATGTAACAACAGTAATTGAATATGTATTTGAAGAGAGCATGGTAGAATTGATCGAAGAGAGATGGAAATAATGAAATTCAATTTTAATTATAAATAAAATAAATCATAAAGGTAGTAAAATAGTTGAAACAGCTACCATATTTCCACATATTTTGAATAGATTATAATATCATTATTTAAACATAATTTTAATATAGTGTTCTTAGATAAGGCATGTATGAATGCAGTCTGCTTTAGTGGATAATTACCTTTCTGAAACAAAACATATAATAGTCATTAATTGAATTTATTCACTTGGTAGGAAGCAACATCAGGAAAAGTACATTAAAAATAGTATATTTTAGTTACTGAGTCAGTTTCTGCATATATACATACAACGATATTGTTAAATATATTTTAATCTATTAGGCAGGAATCCTGTTTTTAACAGAAATAATTTCATGAAGGTAGCCATGGAATTCCTTTAAAAGGATTTAAGGAGCACTGCTTAGCACAGTGCAACTTTGCATCAAAAGTATCAGGCAATATGGAGAGAATTGATAAGCAAGTAAGTGTAAATATTAAGGAGTTAAGAGCACACATTTAAAGTGTTTATCATGCACTAGGCAAAATGTCTCAGCAGTTAATAGCTTGTACTGTTCTGAGAGAGGAACTATTTTCAATTTCCAGGCACTTATGTTGAGCTGCTCACCACCTGTAAATCTAGATCCAGGCAGTCTACTGGTCTCTTCTGAATCCCCTGACCTCTTGCAACACATGGCATACACACACACACACACACACACACACACGCACACAAACATGTACATATGCATGCACACATGCATACATGCAAATTTTTGCACATGCATAAATAAAAATAAAAGTGAATACTTTAAAGATTGTTGTGATAAAATTAACCAAAGCTATTCTTTTACCTGAAGAATATCAGGTGACTGTGTATAATTATCCATGTAAACTTGAAAGCAGGACACCTAAGGTTCTAAGTAGTAAGTTGACTAGAAAAAATGTGTCACTTATGAGTTTCCATGTGATTCCTTGATGACCACAGAGAAATACCTTTCATTACAAGAATGTATGATGTAATTAACAAATAGCATAAAATTTTTTTTACTAATATGAAAAGGAAATTATTGGAATTTTATCTCATTACAAATGAGATACAGTACTGTTGAACAGAGTGTTAGATATAAGGCATAATTTATTTATATATCAAATTATATATAATTGTCAGTACACTTTATATGGAATCACCCTTGGAAGAGCCTCTGCAGGATTTATTTTTGTCCATTAAAATTGATTTGATGTCTTTTAAAATATAAAGTGATATGTTGAGCTCAAAGTATTCTTTTGAATGTAAATTGTTGAAATAAAAGTCATGTTACACACCAAAAGAAACAAAGTTTTCTGGTACAATCAAATAATAGATGTATTTTCTATGAATGCATGATAAAATTGAAAACTTTAGAGTGATTAATAATATAAAACTGGAATATTATATATTTTTATTAATCATTTTATTCATAAACCCACGTCGCTTTACCCTCTTGCCCCTCCTCTTTGACTCTATGAGGGTGCTCCTCCAAACACTTACCCCACTCCCACCTCACAGCTGTAGAATTCCTCTATGTTGGGGCATCAAGCTTCCACAGGACCAAGCGCCTCCCCTCCCATTGATATCAGATAAGGCCATCCTATCATACATATGTATGTGAAGCCATGGAGTCCTCTATGGGTACTCTTTGATTCATGGTTTAGTGTCTGGGGGCTCTGGGTGGTCCAGATGGTTGATATTGTTCTTTCTATGGGGTTGCAATCCCTTCAGCTCCTTCAGTCCTACCCCTTCCTGTTCCATTGGGGTCCCTGTGCTCAGTCCAATGGTTGGCTGTGAGTTTCTGCATCTGTATTGGTCAGGTACTGGTAGAAAACCATACCAGGCTCCAGTCAGCAAGCACTCCATGGCATCAGCAATAGTGTGGGGGTTGGTTTTGCAGATGGGATGAATTCCTAGGTAGGGTGGTCTCTGAATGGCCTTTCCTTCATTCCCTGTTACAATTTTTGTTCCTGTCTTTCCTGTGGACAGGAACATTTCTGGGTTAATAATTGTGAAATGGGTATGGGGCCCCATCCCTCAACTGTGGGCCATGCCTATCTACTGAAGGTGGTCTTTGTAGGTTCTATATCCCCTTGGTTGCATATTTCAGCTAAAGTCATCCCCATTGGGTCCTAGGATCCTCTTGCTTCTCTGGTGTCTGAGACTTTCAAGTAGCTTCCCCCAGTTCCCCAGCCCCACTGATATATAGTTCTATTTGATTTCCTGACTATCTGTACTTCTCTCCTGTCCCTTCCAAGACCTGGCCCTGACCTCTCTTTATTTCCTTTCCCCTCCTATCTCTCCCCCCAGGTCCCTCCCTCCATCTACCTTCTGTGATTATTTTCTTTCCCCTTCTATGTAAGATTGAAGCATCCACACTTTGGCCTTCCTTATGGTTCTTACGCTCCATATGGTTTGTGGGTTGTATGGCTGGTATTCTAAGCTTTGGGGCTAATATCCAATTATCAGTGAGTGTATATCATGTGTGTTCTTTTGTGTCTGGGTTACCTCATTCAGGATAATGTTTTTTAGTCCATCCATTTGCCTGAGAATTTCATGAAGTTATTGTTATTGTTTTTAATAGCTGAGTAGTACTCTATTGTGTAAATGTACCACATTTTCTATATCCATTCTTCTGGTGAGGGACATTTGGATTGTTTCCAGCTTCTGGCTATTATAAATAAGGCTGCTATGAACATAGTAGAGCATGTGTCCTTGTTATAGACTAGAGCATCTTTTGGGTATATGCCCCAGAGTGGTATAGCTGGGTCTTCAGGTAGAATTATTTCCAATTTTTCTCAGAAACTGCCAGATTGATTTCCAAAGAGGTTTTACCAGCTTGCAGTCCCACCAGCAATGAAGGAATGTTCTTCTTTCTCCTCATCCTTGTCAGCATGTGTCATCATCTTCATTTTTGATCTTAGCTATTCTGACTGGTGTGAGGTAGAATCTCAGGGTCATTTTGAATTGCATTTTAAGAGCTTCTCAGCCACTCGAGATTCGTCAGTCATAATTCTTGGTTTAGCTCTTTGCCCCATTTTTAAAATAGGGTTATTTGGTTTTCTGGAGTCTAAGTTCTTGAGTTCATTTTATATATTGGATATTAACCCTGTAATGGATGTAGGGTTGGTAAAGATCTTTTACCAATCTGTTGGCTGCTATTTTGCCCTGATGACGGTGTCCTTTGCCTTACATAAGCTTTTCAAAACTCATGACATCCCACTTGTCAGTGGTTGATTTAGAGCATGAACCACTGGTATTCAGGAAATTTCCTTCTATGCGGATGAGTTTGAGGCTCTTCCTCACTTTCTCGTCTATTAAATTGAGCATATCTGGTTTTATGTGGGGGTCCTTGATCTAATTGGATTTGAGGTTTGTACAAGAAGATAAGAATAGATCAATTTGCATTTTTCTACATGCTGACTGCAAGTTGAAACAGCACTTATATTGAATATCCTGGGGTTTTTTTGTTTTGTTTTTGTTTTTTATTACTGGATGATTTTTGCTTCTAATATTCTATATATAAAAATTTTTCATTGAAAACAGGTTGAAATAGAAAAAAATGAGGATGCTTTCTGTGTTCCTCATTCAGGAACATATTCCTGAATATGTGTTCATATTAAGGGTTAGTTTGCAAAAGCAAGCAACCACCCTAAGAAAATTATGTTAAGAATAATTTAATATATTTAATTATATTAAATAAATGTGTACCTGACAATGGTAGCAAGTGCTTTTAATCCCAGAATGTGGGAGGCAGAGCCAGGTGAATCTTTATGAGTTTGAGACCATTCTGGGTTACAGAGTGAGTTCCAGGACAACCAAGGCTACACAGAGAAACCCTATCATAAGAATAAATAAATAAATAAATAAGGAACACATATGCCAAATAATAAGTAAGAAGCATTTTACTTTATGTAAAATCAAGCATCACATGTTAGGTTTAATAAATTTCTTTAGACAACTATATTCTACTTACTAAATTTTATATTTCATTTTGTATTAATTACTTTACATTATGAAATGTAGCAAATGTATAATAATCAGCAATTAACATTGATTTCTCAGTACTTGGAAATGGATTTACTATATTTAAAGTGAAAACTTTGAATATTCTTTGAGGCACAGAATTGAAATACAGCAACCATTATTTTGATGGGGATTACATTAAATCTGTATATTACTTTTGAGAAGATGATCATTTTTACTATACTAATCATGCCAATCCATGAGCAGATTGGCAAATCCAGATCTTCTTTGATTCCTTTCTTCAGAGACTTGAAGTTCTTGTTACACAAATCTTTCACTTGCTTGGTTAGAATCACACCAAGGTATTTTATATTATTTGTGACTATTGGGAAGGGTGTTATTTCCCTAATTTCTTTATCAGCTTGTTTATCCTTTAAATAGAAGAAGGCTACTGATTTGTTTGAGTTAATTTTATATCCAGCCACTTTGCTGAAGTTGTTTATCAGGTTTAGGAATTCTCTGGTGGAATTTTTTGGGTCACTTAAGTATACTAGCATATCCTCTGCAAATATTGATATTTGTCTTCTTCCTATACAATTTATACCTCTTTAACCTCCATTTGTTGTCTAATTGCTCGGCTAGGACTTCAGTTACTATATTGGATAGCTAGAGAGAAAGTGGGTACCTTGTCTAGTCCCTGATTTAGTGGGATTGCTTCAGGTTTCTCTCCATTCAGTTTTATGTTGGCTACTGGTTTGCTGTATATTACTTTTATTATGTTTAGGTATGGGCACTGAATTACTGATCTTTCTAAGACTTTTACCATGAAGGCGTGTTGAATTTTTTCAAGTGCTTTCTCTGCATCTAATGAAATGATCATATTTATTTATTTATTTATTTATTTAATTTATTTATTTATTTATTTTAGTTTGTTTATATGGTGGATTACATTGATGGATTTCTGTCTATTGAACCATCCCTATATCCCTAGGATAAAGCCTACTTGATCATGATGGATGATCATTTTCATGTGTTCTTGGATTTGGTTTGTGAGAATTTTATTGAGTATTTTGGCATAGATGTTCATAAGTGAAATTGGACTGAAGTTCTCGTTCTTTGTTAGGTCTTTGTGTGGTTTAGGTCTAAGCATAATTGTGTCTTCATAGAAAGGATTAGGTAGTATTCCTTCTGTTTATCTGTTGTGGAATAGTCTGAAGAGTATTGGTATTAGGTCTTCATTGATAGTCTAATAGAATTATGCATTGAACCCATCTAGTCCAGGGCTTTTTTTTTTTTTTTTTTTTAATTTGGAGACTTTTAATGACTGTTTCTATGCTTCTATTTTTTAGGGTTATGGCACAGCTTAGATCATTTATCTGATCCTGATTTAACTTTGGTTCCTAGCAGCTGTCTAGAAAATTGTCAATGTCATCCAGATTTTCCAGTTTTGTTGAGTATAGGCTTTTGTAGTAGGATCTGATGATATCTAGATTCCACCTCACACCAGTCAGAATGTCTAAGATCAAAAACTCAGGTGACAGCAGATGCTATTGAGGATGTAGAGAAAGAGAAGCACTCCTCCATTTTTGATGGGATTGCAAGCTGGTACAACCACTCTGGAAATCAGTCTGGCTTTTCCTCAGAAAACTTGACATAGTACTTAACTGTGGATCCAGCTACACCACTCCTCCGCAAATACCCAAAAGAAGCTCCAACATATAACAAGGACACATGTTCTATTATGTTCATAACAGCCTTATTTATAATGGCTAGAAGCTGGAAATAACCCAGATGTTCTTCAATAGTGGAAAAGATACATAAAATGTGGTACATTTACAAAATGGATTATTACTCAACTATTAAAAACAATGACCTCATGAAATTCTTAGGCAAATGGATAGAATTAGAAAATATCATCATGAGTGAGGTAACCCAATCACAAAAGAACTTACATGGCATACACTCACTGATAAGTGGATATTTGCCCAAAAGCTCAGAATACCCAAGATACAATTCACAATCCACATGAAGCGTAAGAAGAAGGAAAACCAAAGTGTGGGTGTTTTAGTCCTTCTTAGAAAGGAGAACAAAATGTTCATGGGAGGAAATGCAGAGAAAACGTGTGGATCAGAGACTGAAGGAAAAGCCATCCTGAGACTGCCCCATCTGGTGATCCATCCCATATACAGTCACCAAACCAAGATACTATTGTGGAAGCCAAGAATTGTTTGCCTCTCTCCTGACAGGCTATGCCAGCGTCTGACAAATACAGATGTGGATGCTCACAGCCATCATTGGACTGAGCATGGAGTTCCCAATGGAGGCATTAGAGAAAGGACAGAAGGAGCTGAAGGGGTTTATAACCCTGTAAGAACAACAACAATATCAACACGCCTGAGCTCTCAGAAACTAAACCACTAAGCAAAAAGTACACAGGGAGGAACCCATGGCTCCAGCAATGTATGTAGCAGATGATGGCTTTATGGTGCACCAATGGGAGGAGTGGCCCTAGGTTCTGTGAAAGCTCAATGCCCGAGTGTAGGGGAAAGCCAGGATGGGGAGGTGGGAGTGAGTGGGGGGGAACACCCTCATAGAAGCAGAGGGAAAAGGATGGCATAAGGTTTTTCCGGGGAGGGGAAACCAAGAGAGGGTATAAAGCTTGAAATTTAAATAAAGAAAATATCCAGTTTAAACAAAGAAAAGAATAGTACGTATAGAGATATAAACATATACTATATATATATTTATATTTATATATATCCAATAAATAAAAATATATGAATATATATCTATACATAACTCTATTATCTATATTTTTATAATATATAATGTATATATTCTTTACAATTACATTTACATTAAATAGTTGGTAACTTGACTGTAAAAACAGGAACTTCACCTGAGAAGATCTTTAGATCCTGTGGAGTAACAATAAGAGCATTTATGTCATGTTCTTGGCTTATAAATAACATTCTCTAGTACATATACTTTGGGACTTTTAAAAGTTTACATGCTTCTGGTATCTCTGAACTCTGGATAGTAATAATCACCCTGTACATTTACATCTTGCTCTGACAGAAATTAGTTTCTAACATGAAAGCATGTTAACTGTAGTCCTAAAAAGTGACCCCATGTCAGATTATCAAAGAGTTAAGCATTAAAGTTTTGACAGATAACATTGACTCATATTTCAAAGCACTTGGGAAATATAAACAAGAGAATTACACTAGTTTTGAATTAGAACCTGTTTCTAAATATAAAATCACAAATTAATAAAAAAAATCCTATAAGAGTTTTTAGGCCTTTGCCATGTGACACTTCTCCAATGCTTTCTGTATGCTTGCTTAATTTCCTTGTTTGGGAAATGTAGGGTGGGTGGACAGGTGAGTTTTCATTATACTTATGCATATTAATGCATTGATTATGGATGTTTTCAAAACAGTTCCATATAATTGTGTGCTTTTCTTATATTTAAGTCTCCCTTACAAGACTGAGTCAAATGCCTCTGCCATAAATAAATCCCACTTTGGTTCCGGTTCACCAATATGCGTCACCATTGAGGGAAGATAATTGGATTTATTAATAAATCACTGGTTTTATAGGAGGAAAAAAGTGAAATTTGTTGACTGGAAGAAAAGTATTAGATCTCAAGATACATATTTAATTTTCAAGTTCTGGTTTGAAATTCATGGAAAAAGTAACTATCTTTAAGGAAATGAGGGCAATAGAATTAACATCTGTCTAATATTAAATATTATAATAAGTGCCAAACAGAATGTCACAGAAGCAATAATTTGTAATACTGCATATGGCACAGTACTTTACTATGTATAATAGATCAAGAAACCTCTAACATGATAGAGGGTTTATGAAGCCAGAAAATGTAAAATAAATGCAAAGTCTGGGACTACAAGTCAACAGGATTTTATCAGCATTCTTTAAAAGTGTTGAAATATCACACTGGATCTCATAAATCTGGGAGATGAAGACTGGTCAGTAAAATAAGATTAAATAACAAAAATTAAAATTAAAAAAAAATAAAAAGCAGGAGGATCAAGAATTCAAAAAAATTAAATCAAAAGTCTATTGTTTTAACTTTAATTAAAGATATGTATGAACGTGATCTTGAAGTGCACTTCACTGATAATTGATGTCAAGGTACCTAATAAGTATACTAAAATATTGAGTTATTAAAATGTCAATAATGTGTTTTGTTATAGGCCTACTCAATGAATTTTATGAGTCAACTCCACATACTAAAATGCTACTATAAACTCCTAAAGTTTTATTTTAAAAGATTCAAATTAACTAGATGATATCAGTATACAGATCAAAACTTTATTTTAATTCAATATGTTTTCAATAAATTCCTTAATACCTAACACCTGAAAAGATAGCATTGCCTAAAATAAAAACTAATTAAATGTGAACCTCAAATATCTTTAATTTAAAAATTATATGTGATAACTTTAAATTGTGTAAAACTACTTATTTAGAATGGTAAATTTGGTTAGATTTATACACATTATTTTATCAATGTTTTCTTGTAATATGAAGTATAAAACACATTAATTTGCACAACTAGAAAGGTATTTCATACTATGTTATGCTTTCTATAATGGATACAAGGTAAATTTCAAGCCCTTTCTCATATTCAAAAATTCTCACAAGCTGTAAGTAATTAAAGCTTTTATATTAAAAATGGAAATAATTCGATTTAATTCTAAAATATAATATTTGTAAATATATACTGAGAATATGCAATGTGTGAGAAAAAAATGGTTAAGTGAGTAAATTCCAGCAATCTCTTCTTTCTAAACACACACACACATACATACACACACACACTCGCACACAAACACACCAACTTGCACAGCTGACAACATCAAACTAGCAGTATAGTAGCTATGCAAAACAACATATAGGTAAAGCCTGAATTTGGTCTAACATTTCAAACCATTATACAGCTACAGGACTGATAGCACCATATAACTGAATGAGAGAGAGAGAAAGTGAAGCCCACCTTTTATTCTTAAAAGTACCAAGCCTGTCCCAGTGAGTTTGAGTGACATATAAAGCCCAGTAAGCCCATAGCCAGAACAACATCAAGAGATGAACTATGAATGTCATCTGAGCAAGGGACATTCCCATTATGCCTCCTTCAACAAAGAAGAAACACAAGGACTGAGACTTCATGTCATTGAGAAATAGCCTAGGAAGACTAACGTAGAGTTTGGACTTAGAAAACAATACAGGAACTATCATGGTAAGTCTAACCACCTTGAATGCTATGTATTCACAGCTTACATGAGTTGCCAAGACAAGTCAAAGTCCTGAATGCCTGTAGAATACATATGAGATTTGACTACATCAGTTCTAGCCTTGACACTGGAAACTGGAAAGTACAGGCCCTATGATCATGAAACTTGGGAATAAGTCATATTAGTAAGCTTTGATTTATCATATACCACCATAGATGAGAGGCTGTGGGCAATTGTTACATTTGGAGAATAAGGTTTCTTCAGCAATAAAATTCCAAAAGACTAATCATTCTCAGCGTATTACTTTACACTCATGCATAGCAGAAAGTACTAACAGCACTTTTTTAAAGTTGTGAGGGAAGAGTAGTAAACAGACAGGGATGGAGGGGAGACAATGGATGGTAGGTATGATCAATTTATATGCATGCATGAATTTCTTAAGTATCATCAAAGATTAAAACCAATTGTCTCCAATACCTACCGGAACACAAATGTGTTACTCACACCTCTATTCAAATGGAATTTGAACTGCTTAGAAATAAGAGGAATCTCTGAGTGAGGTAGAGTCATGTTTTGGACTTTAATAGCTTTTGCTGAGACATAGGAATTGGTGTACAGCTAAGACTGCACAAGTACTTCTGATGGTAAAATTAAAAACACAGTTTAACATCAGTCAAAATATTCAAGGAATTACCTTCATCCTTGTGATGGTTTGAATAAGAATGCGTCCCATTGACTCGTAGATTTGAACATTTAATTACTTTTTGAAAGGACTAGACAATGTGGCCATATTGGAGGAGGTATGTTACTGTGGGTGGGTTTGATGTTTCAAAAGCCATACCATGCCATTACTTCTCTCTGTCAATGGGTCAGTATGCAACTCTGAACTTCTTCTCTAGCACCATGTCTTTCTGAGTGCCAACAGGCTCTACAACCTTTGAAATTGTAAGCAAGCCCTAAGGAAACACTCCCTTTTACAAGAGTTGCTTTGGATATTGGGTCTCTTTACAGTAATAGGACACTAACCAAGACTATCTTAATTACCACAATTCACAGAGCATATCATAATGAGATGGCCTGTTTACTGAGTGAGGGAGAATAGTAAAGCCAAATATTTCTCCTAGAATTATTCAGTATGATGGTGAAGTCTAACAAGGAAAAGATCCTGGGTCAATATAGGAGTATAATTCCTAGATTTACATATGGATAGACCCTCTCAAGCAACTTCAGTGTCATGGTAATCATGTTAGAGAACATTCCTTCCTTGTATCATAGTTATATTCTCAATAATCTCAGATGGGTAGGCAGGATGGTGAAGGTGGCTATATGCTTCATGATTCTGAAAGGTGAACAATATTTATGTCTAGAACTAGGGGTAATCGTGAGGTATCTGGCTACTGAGCATTAGTTATAGTTGACTACAGTCTGCATTAAGCTTTTATAAGACTGGGTTAATCATCACAATAATATGAGTCAGGAGGCACACAGAAACCTATACCTGGAGCTAAGCTATTGGCTACTGACAGATTCTGGAAGAAAGTGAGTCATTAAGTTGAGATCTATCCCCAGTGAACTCATCAGTCTCTATTGGACAGTTGCATACCAATCATCAAATAGAGAGCCCTGATTAAAGTCATTGGTCACAAAATATCTTATCTGATCTGATGCTATGAAGAGACTCCAATACCAAAGAAACTGTTTTAAAAGAGCACACTTAATTTGGGGTCTGCTTAGTCTATTATCATCATGGCAGGGAGCATGGTGGCACACGTGGCAATGGAGCAATATTTAAGAGCTACTACATCTTGGTCCTCAGGCCAAAGATACACTGGCCCTGACCTGATGTTCTCAAATCTCAAATCTACCCCAGTGACATACCTTCTTTCAAAAAGGCCACATCTTCTAATCCTTTCCAGATACTATTCCCTGATGACTAGGCATTTAAACATAGGAACCTATGGGGCCACTTTTATTCTAACCACCACAAAAAACAAAACAAAAAGAAAGTAGAAAATGAGATATCATTGGAAAACAAAAGGACTGAAAGAATATGTATTATGACCACATGCATGAAATTAGAAATTATCCTGTCAAATGAATTAAATCACGCACTGAAAAGCAAGTGGATAATCTCTAGGGACTTTTACACAATACTTTGGGTATGAGTAATAGTGTGCTGCATATTTCATAAATCTAGAAAAAAGTGATTTGAAAGCATTGCCATAAAATGATAAGTACTTAAGGTAATATAGTTAACCAGATTTTAAAATTTTATATATATATATATATATATATATATATATATATATATATATATATACAAGAAATTCTAACAAAATACTATAAATTTTATGTTTGTGCACAAATTTAAAAAAATAGAAAAAAGTAGATGATTTAATTTACTTTGGTGGTGCTCCAGAATTATGACAGTACATCATAAACAGGACACATAATCTATATTTTATGATATTTTATTCCTTCACTCTCAATTCAGAGCTGTATAAGAGTAATATACTAGCATGTGAAGTGATAATTTGTGAAAGAAGCAGAGTCTCTATGCTGTTCCTAAAATTTTAAATGGTCAGTAACCTGTTTGCAGAACATTTGATATGGATAGCACTTGCCCACTCCATGCACTTTTCATTCTGTAGCTATTTACTGCCATTTTTTGTTTACATTTGCTTATTATCTCCTCTGTAAGGTTTTCTGATAGTCTTTTCCTTTGTCTTTATATTTATTTTTAAAATGTAGCTGATGTCTAGAATTTTATCAGTTTTCTACTAGGGACTTATGCTTGTATCCAGAAAACCATAGAAGGATCAAGGTACTGAGTTATGGTTAGATTTAAGGATTTGAACTTTATAGATCCCAACTCAAACTATAAACAGGCTTTCTTGGTATAACTCCTAATGTTGAAATACACTGAGCTTTCATTTTCTATCCACTGCAAGATACAGCTCTTTTATATGTGATTTTTAGTTCTCAGTCACTTGTTATAAACACAGTTTGAAAAAATAATATCCCACACGTTAAGCTTAACTGAGTTTTCTTAG
Organism: Rhynchomys soricoides; assembly: GCA_019843965.1. Taxonomy (NCBI): domain Eukaryota; kingdom Metazoa; phylum Chordata; class Mammalia; order Rodentia; family Muridae; genus Rhynchomys; species Rhynchomys soricoides. The sequence goes on from JADRCH010000046.1 coordinate 7,394,804, forward strand.
TTTTCCATTATTTTTCAATGCCTTTTGCATGTCTAATTCCATAGAGCATGTTATATAATCCTATACTCTCTAGGTATATATGAAAACTGAAATATTAACTTGCCTTACATTTCTCAAAATCAGACTTCTTTTAGTATTATCGTGTCATACAACAGAAACTAGAGATGTTGCCTTGATTGACCTAAATAATCCAAATCACCAATAAGGTACATTTGCACATTCAACTTTTTAAAAACATGTAATTTATTACAGTTTTGCTTATATTTCTCCCATGAATAGGGTTATTCCTTTGTTTTCTAGCAGTCATTTCTTTTGCTGTTGTGCTGATTTAAAAATGTAGCGGATTACACTGATGGATTTCCGGGTATTGAACCATCCCTGCATCCCTGGGATGAAGCCTACTTGATCATGGTGAATGATCATTTTGATGTGTTCTTGGTTTTGGTTTGTGTGAATTTTATTGAGTATTTTTGCATCAATATTCATAAGGGAAATTGGTCTGAAGTTTTGTTTTATTGTTGGGTATTTGTGAGGTTTTGGTATCAGTGTAACTAGGGCCTCATAGAATGAATTGGCTAGTGTTCCTTCTGTTTATATTTTGTGGAATAGATTGAAGAGTATTGGTATTAGGTCTCCTGGAATTTATTACATATTCATTTATCTCAAATATTTCAGAAATGACCCATTTAGCAATGTCATTCAATGTGCAACTGAATAGCCAGTCCTCCTCAAGTTGTGCATTTACCTATGGTTTTCACAGTGAAAATCATTCTCTTTCAAGGCATTCAGCCTACAAGTGGCAACAAATGCATTTACAAGGAATGCAACACCAGGCACCAGTTTGGCATTGTTAGTAGCGTTTCCTCTTATAGGAGATGTCACTTTTGCACTCAACAATCTCTTCTGCTAAATTAATCCTTCGTTGGCATTTAAATCTACTTGAAACTCACTTGCCACTTCCTTAGCATGGCTCCATGACAACCTGACAGATGGGCTGAAGGGCATGGATGCCAGACAATCTGATGACAACAAGGCTTAAATATTATGGGATATATTCTTTTCCTCAAATACTAAAATAGTGAATCACACAAAATATCATTATATAAAATTTTGAGTGTCTACCATTTCAGTTTTGTATGAATTTAAAATTTTTCTCAAATATATGACAATAAAGAAAAATTATGATCATATTATTACCCATGTGCCTACTTGTGGAGATATCTCAGTATCTCTTAAATGGTAGCAAGGCCAGTCTTAGTTTGTTAAAAGTAATAATTGTATAAAATACCAAAGGAAATTGCTTTTGAATAAGTGTTGAAATAGCTAAACATCAAGACAGGCTTAATGGCATATTCTTAAAATCTCTGTATTTTTGTACATGGATACAGGATAATTAAGAATTCAAGAGCAGCCTTATTTATGCAACTCTTTCAAAGTAAGGCAATCATGGGTAAAAACCTGTTTCCAAAAGTAAAACACTGAAATATAATAAAAACTGAAAATCAACTTTCTGTTTCCTTATAAAATATATTACTTTATTAATTATCCTAGAATTTCCTAAATTTTTGTCAAATATACTTTAACGTATACACCCTCCACCAGTGCCTTCCAATTCTTCTGATGTCTATTCTATCTTCTACCTCTCACTCATGGCATATAAATGTAATGAACCAATTTGTGCTGCCCAAATACACATGGATGTGGGGTCACTCACTGGAGCATGGTCTATCTACCAGAGGGAACACCTTAAAAAAATGACTCTCCTTCTCCCAAAGCCAACAACTGTCAATACCTCCTCAGTTACAGGTGGGGGTTGATGGTCACCTCCTCACCTCCCTGATGATATACTGATTGGCTTGATCTTCTGCAGATCTTGTGCAGATGTATAGGGTTGCCGTAAGTTCATCAGCACAGTGGCCCTGTCTTCTACCAAAAACATTGTTTATTCCTGTCCTGCCTGACCTCTGGTTTTTAAATTTTTTTGTCCTCTCTTTCTCAGTGATTCTTAGGCTTTAAAGAAATAGATATGATATAGATTTTTGTCGCTGAGAACTCAATAAAAATTTATTCTTGGGCTGGAGAGATGACTCAGTGGCTAAGAGCACGGACTGCTCTTCCATAGGTCCTGAGTTCAAATCCCAGCAACCACATGGAGGCTCACAACCATCCGTAATGAGATCTGATGCCCACTTCTAGGGTGTCTAAAGACAGTCACAGTATACTTACATATAATAATAAATCTAAAAAGAAAATTATTCTCTGCAATAACCACAGTCCACAGCAGAAAGAAACTTCACTAAAAGGTCTAAGTACTCCACAAATCTATGGGGGTAGAGATAAAAATTTATTTGATCTTTGAGCCCTTTGACATGGCATTCAATAGAATAACAATAGTAGGTTCTATTTCTCATTTCTTAATCAACATTCTTCAAAAAATATGTTTCTATTTTATACCTTTGCTGTGCTATTCTTTTCACACTGAACAGTTTAACTCTTGAACCTTGGAATGTTTAGTGCCTTCTAGTTTTTAGTATCAACATACTTCATTAATATGTCTCTTTTTTTCTGGACTTTTAGCCACTGTTTACCTAAATTTTTGACTTTTCGGTATAATTTTCCTTGTAATTACTAAAAGTTATTGATGTTATTTGATATTTTTACTTCTGTCATGTTTATTGGTATGGCTACTTTGTGCACTGTAAGGTGTAGGCTCTGTTTTGCTCACTGCTATTACTAATGCTGTACTTTTTATCAGAGTTTCATCATTCATTTTCTAGTTTTTCCTGTTGATAGTTTTGTTAGGAAACATCAGATCCAAGTATATCTCACGAAAAACAGAAAAATTATATTTTTAAAATTTTACATGATCACCAGGAAAGGGAAATAGAATAAGCAGTTATGTAGGAATAGGAGTGGGAGGACAGAATGGAAAGATCACACAGGGAGACTGAGAGAAGAGGGGGCACGGATGGAAATACAATAGATTACTAAAATTAAAAGTCATCTGAAGGGAAGTATGACAACCTAATAGAACAGGAGAAACCCAACTGGGCATCTCTTGTCACCCAATGAAGATTAAGTAGTGGAAATGGATTACATTTATTGAGTTGTCCAAATGGATTTCATGGTAACCCCCCAAAACCCAGATTATTGCCAAGACTATATCAGTTGCTTTCCACAAACTGAGCAATTACCCATTGCTGATGACAAAACCTGCACAACTAGTTAAACATGGGAAATGCAGCTGGTGCCTACCAGTACTTTCATGTCTACAAACTAGTGTTCTTTTTATTGGAAGATACTCTGCACATGATCAAAATAGATATGCAAACATCAAACCAGGTAAAAATGCTTCGTTCTACAGTGGTGTACTACTTGCAAGATATGGTAGTGAAATGGTGATATAAATCTTGTGAGTGTAACCAATTAGTGTCATATTTGACTCAAGACCTACTCCACCAGGTATCTAATACTGCTTGGATTACCAAGAACCTGGAACTAGATAACCCAAGGACCTAGATTAAAACCCAATAATACAGATCTAAGAAAAGAAAAGAAAAACAAAACAAAAACAAAAACAAAACAACACCATAGTGATAAAATGATCCCTGATGATATTGTGCTATATGCAGATCAATACCTTGCCCAGCCATAGTGAGAGAATTATTTTCCTGTAGCAGATGGGAACAAATACATAGACCCACAACCAGGTATTATTCAGAGAGTGAGAAACCTTGAAACACTCTGACTTAAATGGGCTGTCTCCATCAAATCCCTTTATGGAAGGGTTATGGCTTCCCTCAAGGCTTATGGAAGCAGAAACTGTATAAGAATCAGATAGGATGGAAGACACCAAAAAACAAGGCCTTTTAAACCCAGCAGAATCAATGCAGATACAGATTCACAGACTGTGGCAGCATGCATAAGGTCTATACAGGTGTACACCTGATCTTGTCCCAGAGCTGAAAGAATGTGGACATCTGCCCCTATCCCAGAAACTATTTCACATTGTTAACCATTGGAAAATGAATTTTTTTCCTCAAGTGAGTCTCACTGAGAACACAAACTACTCTTAAACTACTCCTCCCAGCCATCTAGATCTGTTTCTTGTATCTTTTCATGAGCTCTTTTACATTTGTTTGTTTGTTTTGTCCAATACCAGGGTGCTTGGGTTTTTTTATATGTTTATTTGTTTTGTCATAATACATTACATTATATAATATTATATTATTATAATCTCTTACATGTCAGGTATTTTTTCTGAGAAACAAAAAGGTAGATCCAGATGGCTGGGAGGGAGGTAGCAAGGTACTAGGAAGTATAGGGGTGAGGAAATGATATTTAAGATATATTGTATGAAACAAAATATATTTTCAATTTAAGAAAAAATCTGCATGGTTAAGTAATAATTGGGAAGTGCTTGCTGATGGAAGCGTGATAAGCTGTCTCCAGAGAGGGTCAGGCAGAGTCTACAAATACAGAGATGAATGCTCCCAACCAACCATTGGACTGAGTGTGGGTTACTGGATGGAGGAGTTGGAGAAGGGACTGAAGGAGCTGAGGGTGTTTGCAGCCCCATGGAGGGAGCTCCTGGAGACTGGACCACCAACCAAAGAATACATATGGAGGGAACCATGGTGCTGGCCACATATGAAGCAGAGGGCCTTGTTAGTCATTAGTGAGAAGAGAGACCCTTGGGCCTGAGGGTGTTAGATGTCCCAGTATAGGGGAATGCTAGAGAGGGAATACTGAAGTGGGTGGGTGGGTGGAGAAGCACCCTCATAGAAACAGAGGAGGGGGAATGGAATAGGGGGTTTCTAAGGGGAAAACATTTAAAATGTATATAAAGTAAATATCCAAAAATAAAAATTAAAAAAAGAAAGTACTGTGGTTATACATGATTATTTCCTCAAAGTATTTTTTCTAGAAAGTTTTGACCTTCAAAAGTTCTAAGTTTGTTAATAAAAGTAAAAATAGAAATCTTTTGAAATTATACAATTTATTAACAAATCCACATCCAATAAAACATTGCTTTGCACAATGTGGTACATGATAGAAGTATGCCAACCTCCTGAACTTTCTCAATATTTGGCTTCAATTTCTGTTTTATTTATAAGAAACTTTAAAATATGCTAACAGGCTCCCAACTCTGCAGTTTCACCCTCCTTGGACAACAATAAAATGTTCATTTTGTGAGCTTCTCAAGAAAACTTACAGTTGATGATTCACACCTTTGGAATAGTTCACAGTGGAAACATCAGTGGAAAGCATACAGAAATACTTTCATACACAGAACCCAAACATTGGCCATAGCGTATTGTATTTTCAGTTTGAAGAAGATCCAAATCAAACGGTTATTACTTGAGCAAGCATAAATGAACAAGCTTAAATATCAATTAATATAATTTTACAATAGAGAAAATTGACATCATTATAAAGCATGTTTGTTGTTTAATGAGAGAATGAGTAATTCAAATGCCTATATAACAAGTTTGATCCAATGATTCGTCCAGAATTAATTCATTTTATGTACCTGTGGAGTCTTTAGAAGCCTAACTTACCTCTCCTGAATTTGTGATTTTTTTTTTTTTTTTTTTTTTTGGTTTTTCAAAACAGGGTTTCTCTGTATAGCCCTGGCTGTCCTGGAACTCACTCTGTAGACCAGACTGGCCTGGAACTCAGAAATCCACCTGCCTCTGCCTCCCAAGTGCTGGGATTAAAGGTGTGCATCACCACTGCCCAGCTTGAATTTGTGAATTTTAATAAGTGTTTCCTTAACAGCTTACTACATTGAAGAAGAGTGTGACAGTTATGTTTGAATAGCATTGCTTAACCAAAGAAATGGTAATTAATCATAAGCAGGGTGCCCTTTTATAGCTTAAATCTTCCAAGATTATCTTATTGCCCAAGTACATTTTTACTCTTCTAATATTAGTTTTCAGTTTTACAATATAACTTAATTAATTGCATTATCATTAATTTATCACAGAGGAAGGTCACTGCAAATTATAACAATAAATTTATCCAGAATTTAACATGACAGTAAAAAGAATGGTGTATCTGTGGTGATCAATTGCCACTTCTCTCCTTTTGAATACACACACACAGAAAATAAAGTTCTTTTTTACTCAGGTGACAGTACATGTTGGTGAGGATGTAGAGAAAGAGGAATACTCCTTCATTGCTGGTAAGATTGCAAACTGGGTGCAACAAGTCTGGAGTCAATCTGGAGATTCCTCAGAAAACTGGAAATAGATCTACCTGAATACCCAGCTATACAACTCCTGTGCATATACCCAAAAGATACCCCACCATACCACAAGGACATGGGCTTCACTATGTTCATCGTGGCCTTATTTTTTATAGCCAGAGGCCGGAAACAAGCCAGACATCTGACAACTGAAGAATGGATTCAGAAAATGTGGTTCATTTACACAATGGAACACTATTCAGCTATTCAGAATGAGGACATTATGAGTTTTGCAGGCAAATGGAAAGAACTGGAAAATATCATCCAGAGGTACCTCAGACCCAAAAGAACATGAATGATATATATTCACTAATAAGTGGATAATAGACAAAAAGTACAGAATACCCAGGAAAAAATCCACAGAACTCAAGAAGGTTAACAAGCAGAAGGGCCCAAGTGAGGATGCTTCAATCCACTCGGGAAGGAGAAGAAAGCAGAGGGCAGAGGGAGGAAGGGAAGGTGAGAGAGGGGAGAGGGAGGGGCAGGGAAAAAGGTGAACATGATCAATTATTGGAGGGGAAATTGGAGTGCCCTGAGGGACAGCAGAATGAATAGAAATATGCAACATCCTCAGGAGGTGGGAGGTGGGGAAATCTTCTAGAATGTACCAAAGACCTGGGAGGTGAGAGAATATCAGAACTCAAAGGGAGGGACCTTAGATGAAATGTCCAACAGTTCAGAGAGGGAAACTGTATAATCCATCTCCAGTAGAAAGACAGAATATCACCTGGAAGAAGGGGGTTGCCATCCCCCAGTAAAAAAAATCTGACCCAGAATTGTTTCTGTCTAGAAGAACTTCAGGGGAAAAAAATGAAGAAGAAACTGGAGGAAAACAGGTCTGGTGACTGTCCCATATTGGGACCCATCTCAAGGGGAGGCTCTAAGACCTGACACTAATAATGATGCTATGGTATATTTATAGACAGGAGCCTAGTATGGCTGCCCAGAGAATGGGAAGTTCTGGAGTGCTGTGGGGTGGGGGATGGGGGATGGGGACATCCTCTTGAAGACCAGGTGGACACATACTCACAAGAATGAAGTAGCAAGTAACAAATTTTGGTGCTCAATTAGCTTCATATTTTTAAATTATCTCTAATCATTTTTTTACAGTCCACTCATTTTCCCCCTCCTGGTTTGGCCTTCGACAATTCTTCATCCCATTCCTCCTCCCAGTCTCCAAGAGGAATGGATCAGAAACTTTCAGAGGGCAGAAGAGGAGGAAGATAATGACTGGACTGTAAAAACAGATTAAAGGTAATAAAATAATTCATTAGTTTGTTTTGAAAATCAAATTCTAGTAAAAGATTCCAGAATCAACATAGTAAGTAAAGGAAAAGCAACGGATGCTCTTTTTAGCTAATGTCTTCATCATCTATGCATACCCATAGACACACAACACACTTACGACAGTAGCTATTTGACAGACATAGCTCACTAATGCATATGCACAATTCATGAATGTACTGTTTCGTTATAGTTTGTATGTACGGTACTGACCTGATGAACTAGTTCTGTGTTTATTAAAAATTTATTAGAACTACAACCAAATCTTAGGACAGAGACCTCTGTATTCCTAGGATTATGAATTTTAATGATTGCTTCTGGAAAGGTGAGTCATGGCCTTATTTGTTTGGATTAGGAGGTTATATTTAATGAATATAAATTGGAGAAAATAAAATTCTTAAAGGAACATGAATTGCATATCATTCTCCCTAATTGATGCGTAATTTCTAGCCCAAACTATCTTACGTTTTCTAGAATTCAGCATTTTTCAATATAACCAATCATCAAAGCCTAAATTCCATTCCTTCTGCTGACAGCAGTAAGCTAATTGTTTCCTAAAACCCATTCAGCTCCTTGTTCCTCTCCCAAAATTCCAAATTTGAACTCTGTTACAATCAGTTCCCTATTTGGTTTGTTTATAAGTCTGAGATTTCTATTAGTCTTAAATATAATACTATTTGTATGTAAGACTAATACAATTAGTCTTAAATGCAATCTGGACTGCTTGTCATAAATTTGTCATAAATTTGTATTTTCGTGAACAAATACCACATTTAGGGCTACTTTTTTTTCTTGTAGTTTATTATTAGGCCAGGCACATACCTATCAAACGCTTATATTATTCTTGTGTGTTTTGCCAAAGAGGTTTTTTAAGTCAGGTATGGGCTTTAACACCTACTATCTGCACCTAAGCATCAACATGCTTTTAATTAACTCACTAACTTTGATCAGATTCTATCTTCTTTGAAGAAGAAAACCCTTTTATCTCACTGATACTGCTGACTGGGCTTCTGCTACAAAGGAAACATTTGTGTTCACCATTTGATCTTAGGCTCATCATTTTCATTAATTATAGGCCTGAGTATAACTTCAGCACCAGAACATATAAATATTTTTCAAACACTATCTCTTCATGATAGGCTAAGCACACAACACCTCAAAATCAACTTCTGCAATGAACAAAAAAACAAAACAAAACATTCCTGCTGACTATTTTTTTTTTTTTTTTGGTGGCTAAAAAAGTAGTAGATGTTTTGAAATTATCATATATGGTTAGCTTCTCTCTCTTATGCTCTTGGACATGGGAAAGTCTATGAGGACTTCATTCTACGTATAGAACTTCAATAAACTAAGAAATCCTGAAAGTGAGATAAACAGTCTTACTCAGGGAAGGACCCACCAATTGGTTATTCATTTCCAAATGTTCATCCCTGAAAATAAACATGAAAGCAACACTATACAATCTGAGCATGATAATATATATTTTACACATTAGACATGAAAAAATAATTTATGGAAACAAGTACAAAATGATATAATTAGAGTTATATTACAATCTCATAAATAAAAGAAATGATAATTATATTTATATTAAATAACTGATTAAAAGAGAAAAACAAAAATACAGACAGAAGCTAGAAGTGCTGCTGGTACTCTGTGTCACTCAGTAGGAAATTATATGCTTTGTCATAGGACACAACAATGTACTTTCTATCAAAAAAAAAAAAATCATAGCACCTGTCTGCTATTTCCTTCCTGACTGTTGAGGAAAACTAAAACTTCAAGAAATATTTGAAGGGATTTGAAATTATTAAAAGGAGAATAAGCTTGAGTTGAACTGAAGAAAATTTCAACTTAACTACAATGCTACAATGGTAGCACCTTTTAAAAATAGCTACACTATGTCACACCTTCTGCGTTTATGACGTCAAAGTAGGCACAGAAAGATTGTAAGAGCCAGGATACCAGGAAGATCTATCTGCATCAGTGTCTCCTAGAAAGGAGTGAATTAAGAAGATTTTATTCATCAAAAAGAAACAAAGACACACACATAAACATAGACAAATAGTGAAAATATGTTTTATAATAAACATGTATTTATGCCACCCAGGACTTTTTGTTATTTACAAGATCTGCTGAATTCACCAAGTAAAGTTTCTGTACAATTCCAGTTGAGACCATAAAATTTATTCCTGGCTTATTTGGACATTTATAAACAAACTAATACTTGGTAATTTAGCCAACATGTATAGTTCATTGTTGCTTTTGTTGTTGTTATTATTATTATCATCACTTATTATTATTATTATTATTATTATTATTATTATTATTATTGCTAAAGTCAATAGAATAAAGTTGTAGCAACATCAATGACACTAAAAGGAATACAAAATCCATTTCTAGTACTAACCATCCATACGGTACTTATACCATATTTACTATTCCCGATTGCAGTACAATAATATAGAAATCTTATTTCAACTGCTTTGTTGAATTACCTTTGTATACATAGGCTACTTTAAAGCAAATACATACCAACTGGATAGGGTTTAATAAATATTTCTTGTACAAATGTCTAAGAAGCAATAAACAAAGACCATCTCTAGGTTGAGGTCAAATAGATAGAAAAAACATGGATCATCAAGTTTACATGCCAGTATTTATAATTTGAGATGTTATATAATGTACTTAATAGTTTATCAGAATTTCAGGTTTCCAATAAGTACTATACAGAAATATTGCACGTAGTTGGTAGAATTGCAGGGTTCTATGTAAGCCCAACTTCTTTCAAACCTCAAGCACCTGCCTGCCTATCTCTTACTATGCTACTACTCCTGAATATAAAACAGGAAGGGGACATAATTTGGTGTTAGAAAGCCACATGATACAATAAATTTAAACATACTGAACATTTCAAATACTTTGGGTAACAATCCTGACAGGTCATCACCTCTGTAGAATGGAATCTACATCTGGGTCATTCAAATTAAGGATGTGTGCTTAAGTAGACTTTCTGAGTAAGGCATTTGAGACTAGAAATGTCTTGGTACATGTATTAACTTGTTTTTATGTCCCAACATTTTACAAACTAGCACCGTTTGTGAAGAGGGAACCTTCATTTATGAAATGTCTACATAGTATTGGCAAACCTGTATGGCTTTTTCTTATTGATTATTGAAGTGCAAGGGTCACACTCATTGTGGGTAGTTCCATCGATGACTAAGTTGGCCTTGGTCCTATAAGAAAGCAGGATAAGAAATAAACAAGTAAGCAGACATCTTCCATTGTTTCTGTTTCTGCCTCCAGGTTCCTGCCGTTACTTCCTTGAATGATGAAATGCAATGTGGAAATGTAAGACAAATTAAATGCTTTCCTTCCCAAGTTGTTTTGTTTCATGCTGTTTTACTATAGAAGTACAAAAGTTAATTAAGACAGTGTTTCTTTTTTTGGTTGGTTGGTTGGTTTTTTGATTTGGAGTAATACATCCCCCGGATTGTAAAAGTGAAAAAAAAAAAAAAAAACCACCTGAAAACTTGACAATATTCAAACTTTCCAAGGCTCATTAGTCTAACTTTCAGAAATGTATTCTGTGACACAAGCTTCACTTTCCCTTTGTCTGGAAAAGGACCATGCATAACTCATATTGTGTACAAAGTACCACAGGGATCCTTAGAAAACCCTCTACAATGTCTCTAAGAGGTAACTTGAGGGTCTCCTTTAAACCCAAAGAAGCATTTTTTTAATAGTCTTGTAACATAAATCTACAAAAAGAAGGGTATCATTCTACACACATTAAAAAGGGAAAACACGGATGACATTCTAGATATTGGCCACTGCTTAGAAATTCAGAATCATAAGCCTCAGTAACCATAGAAAGATTCATCCAGCAGCATTCCAGAAAGGAAATTTGTGTATGAAGCTCTGTTGGCCTCACGAATTCTGTGACTCTGGCTCAGGGCACCACTCTGTCAATCTTGGATCACAATGTAAAGGTCACAAGCAATGGACAGTGCTAGAGACTGGAGTGTTTTCTTCGCTTTTGTGCTGCTGGGATGTACATTTTGATTTTAAAGTGTGCTAATCTATGCAAAATAATCATGCTTAGTCTCTTAAATATTCAGATGAGTTATGAGAAGTGCATTCCAATGGAATCTCTCCTATATAGCTGCTTTTATCTTGTGATACAATAACTGTACTTTCCGTACTCCTCAAATTTGCTACACACCAAAACTGGTGTTCCTATAGTTTATATGACTCTAGACACCTTATATAAGTATAAATGTATACCGTTTTGGTTTTGGTTTTTTGTCTCTGTTTTTTTTGTTTGTTTTGTGTCTGGTTTGTTTCTCATTCCATAACATCTTCAATGTTACATTGTAGTACATACTCAAATTTTCTTACTTAGATTAACTAGCAATCCATTGCATGTGGCAACTGTATTTTGCTTATTTATCATCTACCAACAGATAGTCAAGTGACTTTGCAGTAAGCTTTGCATGATCAAGGAAATGCAAAAAAAACAAAAACAAACAAACAAAAAGCAAAAACCAGAAGCCTGTACATAATTATCCTATGGCACAGTCTTCTTATTCCTTAGAAGGGGAAAATAGGATTGGGCTGAAAACCAGGTTGGCCCAGATTACAAACTTGGTTTCATTTATTAGTTGTGTTCACAAGGAGGAGTATATAAAAATATTTTGATGAAGGAAAGGGAAGAAAGAAATGTAATGATTGTGAGAAATGTAGTGATTGTGATCTCAAAAATAAAAAAAATAAATAGATAAAAAGTAAATAAATTCTGCCTTTGAAAAAATGTAATTTTATTCATTAAATCCAGCATTAAGAAACTGTGAAGTTTAAAACTGTAATTGTTAATTTGGGCAGTCACCTCCAGATGAGTGATTGGCACTGCTTAATTAGAAACAGAAAATCTCCTTGCTTAAATTATATATTTCTCTCTGTGTTTGTTTCTTTGCTATATCCTGAATTTTATGTCCTCCTCAACTGTGTGTGTGTGTGTGTGTGTGTGTGTGTGTGTGTGTGTGTACTGACTGTACTCTCACTTTGCTCACTGCCATAAGAGAGAACTGCCAATTGCCAAGTAAGAATTCATACACAATATGGCTTCATGATTAGTGGGTTATATTACAAAATAAAGATTATTATTCCAAGTTTCTCTTATACAGTCACTTATTAGTTTAATATTTTTATTGTGTCATCATTTTTGCCTTTGTGGTAATTCTTCTTTTCTGTTTCAATTTTCATTTCCTGATGTTTGAGTTGGTTTAATGATGAGTCTGGTATATTTGACATTGTTTGGTTTTGATGTTTTCTAGTTTTAGTAATTTTTGTAGTACAGTAATAACTGAGTAATTTTCTCTTTAAATCAGTGGATTTTTACTTATTGTAAAATCAAAACTCATTAGTGTATAGAGTTGGAAGTCAGTAAAAAGTCAAGTGCTAAGAATGTGAAGCAGAGAATTAATAGTCTCAGTAGTTAGGTGAACAGGTTAACACTTCTTCAGATTATTACACTGGCTTATGTAGAGAAGAACCAGAGGCTGAAAATTTTGTCTTCTTTCTTTCCAATTTGTATCCCTTTGACCTCCTTTTGTTGTCTAATTGCTCTGGCTAGGACTTCGAGTCCTGTATTGAATAGTTAGGGAGAAACTGGGCAGCCTTGTCTAGTTCCTGATTTTAGAGGGATTGCTTTGAGTTTCTCTCCATTTAGTTTGATGTTGTCTACTAATTTGCTGTACATTGCTTTTCCTATGTTTAGTTATAGGCCTTGAATTCCTGATCGTTCCAAGAATATTACCATGAAGGGGTGTAGACTATTGTCAAATGCTTTCTAAGTATCAAATGACATGATCATGTGTTACTTTTTCTTTTGGTTTGTTTATATACTGGATTATGTTTATGGATTTTTGAACATTCAACCATCCGTGCATCCCTGGGATGAAGTCTACTTGATCATGATGGATGATTGTTTTGTTATGTCCTTACATTCAGTTTGCAAAATTTTATTGAGTATTTTGCATTGATAATCATAAAGGAAATTTGTCTGAGGTTCTATTTCTTGTCATGTCTTTATGTGGTTTAGGTATAAGCATAATTGTGGCTTCATAGAACAAATTGGGTAGTGTTCCTTCTGTTTCTATGTTGTGGAATATTTTGAAGAGTATTGATATTAGGTCTTCTTTGAAGGATATGATAGAATTCTGCTCAAAACCCTTCTGTTCCTGGTTTTTATTGGTTGGGAGATTTTTTTATGACTGCTTCTATTTCTTTAGGGATTATGGAGATGTTTAAATGAATTATCTGATTCTAATTTAACTTTTGTACTTGGTATTTGTCTAGAAAATTGTCCATTTCATCTAGATTTTCCTGTTTTGTTGAGTATAGGCTTTTGTACTAGGATCTTATTATTTTTTGAATTTCTTTGGTTTCTGTTGTTATGTTTCTCTTTTCATTTCTGATTTTGTAAAATTGGATACTGTCTCTGTGCTCTCTGGTTAACCAGGCTAAAGGTGTATCTATCATTTTGATTTTCTCAAAACACTAGCTCCTGCATGTTTTGATTCTTTCTATAGTTCTCTTTGTTTCTACTTGGTTGATTTCAGCCTTGAGTTTATTATTTCCTGCTGTCTACTCCTCTTTGGTTATTTGCTTCTTTCTGTTCTAGAGCTTTCAGATGTTCTGTTACACTGTTAGTAGATGCTCTCTCACGTTGCTAGTAGATGCTCTCTCCAGTTTCTTTTTGGAAGCAATCAAAGATATGAATTTGACTGTAAGCACTGCTTTCATTGTATCCCATAAGTTTGGGTATGATGTGTCTTCATAGTTGTTAAATTATAAAAAGGTCTTTAATTCCTTTCTTTATTTCTTCCTTGACCAAGTTATCACTGAGTAGAGCATGGTTCAGCTTCCAGGTGTATGTGGGCTTTCTTTTGTTCTTGTTTTTATTGAAGACCATCCTTACTCTGTGGTGATCTGATAGGAGGCATGGGATTATTTCATTCTTCTTGTATCTGCTGAGGTCTGTTTTGTGCCTTGCTTCTTTTAGCACCCTGCCTCATTCAATTTCTAAAGCAGCAGATGAGTAGAATTGCAAAGATCACTACTAATCAGGTCTTGATTAAATATCAAACTATTCCCAATGTTGGAGACAGTTATTCTGATGACATCTCTCCTTATAACTAAGAAAAGAAACTGTAGGTCAGTGGACTATGCCAGGAAGCTTGGTAATCTTGAGTCACTTCCTTCTTGGTATCAATATAATACCAGATACTCAGAGCTTAATGGAAGAGAACTTGGGGAATAGATTCAAACACTTCAGCTGTTTCTTGAGTTATAGATCCTCCTCATTCTGAATGGTGTGAAAGGAAATCTAAAAATAATTTTAATTTGCATTTGGTGTCTGTTGAACAGTCTTTAAGTGTTTGTCAGTCATTTGACTTTTCTCAATTGAGAATTCTTTGTTTAGTTCTATACTCCATTTTTAATTTGATTATTTGTTGTTGGGATTTTTGATATCTAGTTTCTTTAGTTCTTTCATGCATTTCAAACATGAATCCTCTATTTGATGTGAATTTATAAACACTTTTCCCATTCTGTAAACTCCTGCTTTGTCCAATTAATGGTGTCTTTTACCTTACAATAGCTTTATAGTTTTATAAGGTCCAATTTATTAATTGTTGGTCATATTGATTGCAATATTGGTATTCTGTTCAAAAAGTCTTTGAAGACAGAAATTTTAAAGATATCAGAAGATGAAAAGAATCCTATGTTTATGGATCAGGAAGATTATCAATATAAAGATGACTAACCATTATTACATTTAAAAACAATCTAAAGATTCAATTCAATGCCCATCAACATGTGAGCACACTTTTTCACATTCCTTGGAAAGGGAACTCTTAAAACTCAGAAAAACTAAAACAATGCTGAACAATAAAAGAACTGGTATCACCATCCCTCTCCTCCAATTATACTATAGGGCTATAGCAATAAATATCACATTTTTTTGCATAAAATAGACATGTTGAAGGGAATCAAATGAAAAACTGAGGCATAAATCTACATACCTATGGACAACTGATCTTTGACAAGAAACCAGAAATACACACTGGAAAACACCATATCGTTCACAAATGGTGCTTATCTAACTGAATGTCTGCATATTAAAGAATGTGAATATATCCATATCTTTCTCCATGCACCAAACACAAATCAAAGTGTATCAAACACCTTAACATAAAACCAAATATACTTAACCCAATAGAAGAGAAAGTGGGGAATAGCTTTGAATGCCTTATCACAGGAGACAACTTTTTAAACAGAACACCAATAGTGGAATCGATATAACCAACAACTAATAAATTGAACATTATAAAACCTGCATAGCTATTGTAAGTCAAAAGTCACCATCAATTGGACAAAGCAAGAGCTTACAGAATGGGAAAGATTTTATGAATTCCACCTCAGATAGAGGATTCATGTTTAAAATACAAAAAGAACTGAAGAAACTAGATATAAAAGCTCCCAACAACAAATAATCAAATTAAAAATGGGGTATATAACTAAGCAAAGCATTCTCAATTGAGGAAAGTCAAATGGCTGAAAACACATACAGACTTTTCAACAGACACCAGGGAAATGCAGATTAAAACCACTTTTAGATTCCATTTTGCACCAGTCAGAATGAAGAGGATCAATAACTCAAGTAACAACTCAAAGTTCAAGTCTTGTCCCCAAGAGATCCATGTGAGATGGTAGTAGGGACAAGGGAGAATGCTGACAAGGGTGTTCTGTTGCAGAATTGAGGAAGATAATTGGGGTTGGAACTGAAAGGAATAGAGAGACAAGAGAATGCCTGTGAGTAGCTTCTCTTGTTTTCTGTTAGTCATGGTATCTATTGTCAATGTTTTATATAGTAACAAACACTGTCCATTCATTTTGTTTTAATCATAGCATATCTTATATGTTGCAATTAAAAAACAATTTTCTTATGAAAAATCATTGTGTGCATAATTCAGTATTGAAAAATTTAATCACGATATTTATAGCACACAGTAGACCTTATTAATGTCTTAATGCTGATAAAATTGTCTTAGATTGGTTATTCTGCAATGTTCCTGGACATCTATGCCCAAGACCTTGGAAACCACCTGTCCATTCTATTTCACACTATATCACACTACTTACCTGTGATAGAAACCTCAGAAACAGTTGGGACTTTGTAACATTTGTCTCTCTCTAGCTGCCTATTTTCATTAAAATGACAAATGATGAATAAGTAATTACAGGAGTCTTAACATCACTAATCATCAGGAAACTACAAATCAAAATAATAGATAACTCTGAGACATGTAAAAGAAGGATTTTAACACAAAAGTAAAGATAACAAGTGTTAGTAGCGATGCAGTATTACAAAATGTTTAATCCATGAAGACAAATAAGACAGTTTGTTTTTTTTTAAAAAAAAAAAAGTCTCTAACAACCAAACAATCTCTCAATCTGCTTCCTGTTAAACACCCACAATAGTTGAAATCAGTGTCTCAAGGAAATATTTCAATTACCATGACCCCTGCAAAAACACTCACAATAACACCTTAGGTTCTTACTCAGACAAAGGGTTGTTCTCTTCAAAATTGCACAGTGTGGAATTGCTGAGGACAACACCCACATAACTCATTGAACATGGAGAAGTAGGCCTGGTTCATACATAGAGACTTCACCTCTATATTCTAGTGGCTTTGGTGTAATAAGGTACTTTGTGAGCTGTCAAAAAAGAAAGCAATCACCAACCCAGTCACAAAGTCTTTGACTTTACTGAAAAATAGGCTAGACCAATGGTGGCATACGACTTGTAGGAATAGTCAACAACTGTCTGAGTTGATTTCAGGCTAACTCTAAGAATGGAACTCTTCGTATTTTTATGGAACTCCTGAGTGAGAGAACCAGTGGGTGTCTAATTCTTGTGCCTGCTTTTGGTAATCTTTTCCTTCTTTTGGGTTGTCTTATCATACTTTAATCTGTTGGGTTTTGTTTTTCTTTCTATTACTTTATTTTATAATGTTTTATTATTACTTCATAGAAGTATGTTCTTTTAATATTTTTCTTATTATTATTCTCTCATACAATGAATTCTGACCATAGTTCCCCTTTTTTCCACTCTGCCATGACCCATACCCCATCTCCTCTCTTCTAGATCCATTTTTCCACCATTTGCCTTCAGAAAAGAAGGGGAAACCCATGTTATCAACCTGATACATGGCATAACAAGATACAATAAGACTAGGTATAAATCCTCATATCAGGGCTGGATGAGGCAAGATAATTACAAGAAAAGTGTCACCAAGGAATAAGAAAAAACCCTCTTCCTATTGTTAGTAGTCTCTCAAAATTGACAAGCTAAGAATGATAACATATGCAGAAGACCTAGAACAAACACATAAAGACTATATAATTGCCATTTCATTGTGAGCCACTGTGAGCCCCACTTAGTTGATTCTGTGTAATATGTAGTCCTGCTATCCTCAACCCATTTACTCCTAGAATTTTTCCTCACCCTCCTCTGTGGGAATCCCTGAGGTAAAAAAAGAAGATAACTAATGGAGGTCTCCAATTTGGATTCTCTCTGAACCTTATGGTTGGGTGTGGGTCTCTGCATTTGTTCACATGTAACATAACATGTAATATGTAAAAAACACATGAAAGAAAACAATCTTAAAGAACAGACTATATAATTTCCCGCTTCAATTTACTATGACTCTAGAACTCTTAGCAAAAGAAGAACAAAAGAAGGATATTGGAGATATTACTAGAAAAGGAAGAAGTACAAGGCTCCTTATCTGCTGAGAATACCACTATATATAAGGTATCATAAATCCTCCATCAGTAAACTCTTAGATCTGTTAAACAGTTATAGTAAAGAAGTAGAACTTAAAATACAAAACTTAAATTCAGACTTAAAATAAAAGAAGAGGTAGCCTTCTAATATATCAATGATAAACATACTGGGAAAGATTCAAAGATGTAGCACTATTTACAGTAATCTCAAGGAGAAAAAAACCTGAGAGTATTCCTAAGAATATAAAAGACATTGACAATGAAAACTTTAAAACACTAATGAAAAAAAAAAATAGAAGTCATGAGAACACAAAAATATCTCATGGAATAGGATATAGAATTAATTCTATGAAAATAACTGTCTCAATAAAATCAATCTATATATCTAACTAGAATTTTAGTGCCATTCTTCACTGAAATAGAAATGAAGTCCTAAACTTCATGCCAAAGCACAAAATATCTTGCATTATCCATGCAGGGCTGTGTACAAAGGAGACCCATGAAAGTATCATCCTACCATATGTCAAATTATACAGCAAAGCCATAATAATAAAAGCAACATGATAATTTCTAAAATATAGATAAGCATAATCTCTTCATTTCAGATTAATATAGTCACCAAAATATTCACTGGAGAAAAAAATAACATCTTCAACAAATGTTGCTGGAAAAAAATTTCATGCAAAGCTCTAAAACTAGCTACTCATCTCTCACTTTGCACAATAAAAACAAATGTAAATGGCAAATTGATCCATTCCAATCTCCCTGTAAAAAGCTCAAGTCCAATTGGATCAAGGACATCCACATAAAACCAGATACACTGAATCTAATAGAAGAAAAAGTGGGGAAAAGTCTCAAACACATGGGCACAAGGGAAAAGTTCCTGAACAGAACACCAATGGCTTATGCTCTAAGATCAATAATCGACAAATGGGACCTCATGAATTTACAAAGCTTCTGTAAGGCAAAGGACACTGTAAATAGGACAAAATGGCAACCAACAAATTGGGAAAAGATCTTTACCAATCCTACATCTGATAGAGGGCTAATATGCAGTATATACAAAAAATTCAAGATCCAAATAACTCTATCAAAAAATGGGAAACAGGGCTAAACGGAGAATTCTCAACTGAGGAAACTCGAAGGATTGAGAAGCACCTAAAGAAATCTTAGTCATCCTTAGTCATCAGGGAAATGCAAATCAAAACAACCCTGAGATTCCACCTCACACCAGTCAGAATGGCTAAGATCAAAAAACTGAGGTGACAGCAGAGGCTGGCAAGAATGTGGAAAAAGATGAACACTCCTCCATTGCTGGTGGGATTGCAAGCTGATATAACCTCTCTGGAAATCACTTTGGCGGACCCTCAGAAAAATGAACATAATACTACCTAAGGACACAGCTATTCCACTCCTGGGCATATACCCAGAAGATGCTCCAACATATAATAAAGACACATGCTCCACTTTGTTCATAGAAGCCATATGTATAATAGCCAGAAGCTGGAAACAACCCAAACATCCCTCAACAGTGGAATGAATACAGATAATGTGGCTCATTTACACAATGGAATACTACTCACCTATTAAAAACAATAACTTCATGAAATTTGCAGGAAAATGGGTAGAACATGAAAATATTATCCTGAGCGAGGTAATTCAGTCACAAAAGAATGAACATGGTATGTACTCACTGATAAGTGGTTATTAGCCCAAAAGTTCGGAATACCCAAATTCACTTTACAGCAACCATTGGGCTGAGCATGAGGTGCCAGATGGAGAAGTTTGAGAAGGGACTGAAGGAGTTAAGGGAGTTGGCAGCCCCATGGAGGGAGCAACAGTGTCAAATGGCTTGTCCCCTGATGCTCCCAGAGACTGGACCACCAACCAAAGAATACACATGGAGTTACCCATGGTACTGGCCATGTATGTGGCAGAGAAGGGTCTTGTTAGCCATCAGGGGGAGGAGAGGCCCTTGGGCCTGAGGTTATTAGATGCCCCAGTATAGGGGAATGCCAAGGAGGGAAGACGAGATTGGGTGGGTGGGTGGGGGAATACCCTCATAGAGGCAGGGGAAGGAGAAGGGGATAGGGAGGTTCCAAATGGGATATCTGGAAAGGGGGAAACATTTGAAATGCAAATAACGTACCAAAAGAAGAAACTAAAAAGTAAGTAAATAATAAAAATTATCTATAAACTGAATAAAGTGTTCTCAAATACAAAAGATGTGAATGTATAATAAATATTTTTAAATGTTTCAATATCATTAACTGTGGTGGAATTTTTTTTTTTTGTCAATTTGACATAAATCTAGAAAACATTGACAAAGAGGATTGTCAACTGAATAATCTCCATTAAATTGGTCTCTAGGCAAATCTGTAGAGAATGTTATTAATTGTTGATTAACAAGACAAGGTCTAATGTAATGTACAAGTTAACCCTTGATACAGAATTTAGCATTTCAATATTTAGCAGCACCAGATAACCCCCCAACATTCTCTCTATATGTCCCCTCTGCTGTTTCTTTCAGATACATTCACACACACACACACACACACACACACACACACACAATAACAGTAAAATAAGAAAGAAGTGACAATCCTTGCTGATTGAAGTATCCAAACATCATTGGTATCAATTCCCCAGTAAAAATACACATGCTAACAAAATGAATACAATAATATTCTACAATCTCTAAGAAAAATACTTAAATATCATAGACATCTTATCAGTATAAAATGACAGAATAGATATTCCAAACCAATGGACCTTAAGGAAGCTGGTATAACAATTTTAGTATATGCCAATATAAACATTAAACAAAAACTAATTAGAAGATATAGAGGGCATACTCATCAAAGGAAA
>JADRCH010000046.1:7421059-7476416 GCA_019843965.1 Rhynchomys soricoides
TTAGTGGAACAAAGAATTGAAGAAAATAAATAAGATTGATAAATCGTTTAAATAAAAGGCAGAGTAAGAGTAGCAAAATTAACCTAATTAGACTGAATATGAAATCAAACACACAAAATACAAATACCTAGGAAGTCAAGCTAATCATAAGAAAATATTTTATAAAACTTTAATTAGCCAATTGGAAAAAAATAAAATAAATGGGTTACTTTTCTTATATATGCCAGTTACCAATGCTAAATCAGATCACATAAGCAATTTAAGCAGAGCTATAGCCCCTAGTGAAATAGAAACAGTAATTAAAAATCATCTAACACAAACAAAAGAAAACAAAATAAACCCCAGGTCAGATTCTTTTTGTGCAAAATTCTACCAGAACTTTAAATAAGAGTTAATGCCAATATGCCTTAAATTATTCCATACAATTGAAAAGAGAAAGAACATTGCTAACTTTGTTTTACAAGGGCACAGTAACCTTGACACCTAAATCACATAAATGCCCACAGGTAGAGATTTGGCAGAAAGAGAATTACAGGCCAATTTCCTTTTTCAGCATACATTGAAAAGTACACAATGAAATGCATGCAAAGTTAATCTACAAACATAGCAAAATGATAGTTCACATGTTACATTAGGCTTAACCCCAAAATGCAGGATTAGTTCAAGATGGGTATAACATTACATAATTTTTCTCAGCTCTCACTGGCACGAATGTGGACTACTGGAAACACTTGTCCATGGCTGGGTGTGGGAGATAAGAAATATGTATGGTTACTATAAAAATAAATATTGTAGTCCTTCCAATAGACAGAATTGATCTTCCTTAAGATCAGCATATACCTCTGTCTTAGACATTTGATATTTTTATTTGGGTAACAGTTTCCTGGAACAAATATACAAGCGTAACAAAATTTTGAATTTAATTCTGTGTACTTTATTGCATATTAATTATACTTCATTACAACTGAAACAGTAAGTAAAAACATACTGGCAATATATTTAAATTGTCTATTCAGTTTATACTATCTTTTATCATTAATTGCAGGTGTTCTTTCACATAGAAGGGATTAAAAATATAACAATTAATGAATAAATATCTCTGAGGCAATGAATTAATGTTTATATCTTTAATCCTCACTAATACTTTCCAGTTCATTATGGTATTTTTGATGTATATATAATCAAGTTTATCTTTTGAAAGATCCCTGAGAAAGTATTTGGAAAATTCCTGAACTTTTAATATATGACTTGTATCTTTTTAACAGTGAGTGTAGTTGATATAACTGCATGTAACGACATTGAGTATTCTATTTGAAGATAGTCTTCTATCTATAATATAAAAGCAATTGGAATGGAGGTGGTGGGAATTATTGGTTATAATAAGATCAGCTAGGAGGCTAATTCAGTACTCTTTACAACAGGCAACTGAATTCTGAACTATAACAATGGCAACCAAGATAAATGCATTTATTCTAAATATGCTTATAAGAAAATTCATCTTAGAAGATCTAACTGAGTTTGAATAAGTGGGTTTCACAATCAAAAAGTTAAATACTAACAAATCAATTTCTTTATTTAACTTATCTGGACTTGCCAGAATGTATTATCATTACATTAGACAAATTGCTTAATTTAAAATGAACTTGAAATACATCCATTAAAATCTTATCATAACCCTAATCATAACAGTTAGCTAAAAATATAATTTAAGCTACATTATTTCATAGATTATGATAATAAATACAAAATTCAAAAACAATGAATAGCTGTGTGATTTTCAAATAGCAATTTGCTGTTAACATCATCTGCTATCAGAAATTACATTCTTCAACTTTCTTTTTGATATTATTCCTGTG
Source organism: Rhynchomys soricoides (assembly GCA_019843965.1). Classification (NCBI taxonomy): domain Eukaryota; kingdom Metazoa; phylum Chordata; class Mammalia; order Rodentia; family Muridae; genus Rhynchomys; species Rhynchomys soricoides. The sequence continues at coordinate 7,422,916 of JADRCH010000046.1, forward strand.
TATTCTCATCATGAGGGACATAAGCAGAGTATTACTGAGGAAAAAGGCAAAAGGAGGTCACTATTGTCAAGAGACTTTTATGTATACAGCATGTTCAAAGCAGCGCCTATGAGATCATAGCAACCTTTTGCTTCTACTGAGAAACTGGAATAATGGCTGCCAGTTAAGCCCTCTCAGTTAGTCATTCCCTGACAGGACAGAACGTGTAGGCTCTTGACATTCAAAGAGATTCTGAAAAATAATTCTTGTATAACCTCTAGATGTGCTCCAACAAATCTAATTCCTCCATGGTGACTTCTGGATATCTTGATCTTTCTTACTCCTGATAATTAAAACAAGTGAATAATCATCTCATTCTCGGTACAACACCCATCCAATTGTACTTCAAGCAGTGTCTTCCTTTTCTATCTGTACTATGTAGAGTCATTGGAGTATGCAAAGATGCATAAGCATCTTTGGATTTTCAATGTATTTTCCTCCTCTTCTCTGCACATGTATAATATTTCCTCCTAATAACCTAGAGGGCCTTCTCTTAGGCCAATAGTTTGCAACTGCTGAAACATTCAACTGCGGACCTATGGACTATGATATGGTACAATTTATTCCTGCCACAAAAATATTTAATGTCTTGTATGTTTAGTAAAATTCTTACAGGATAAAGTAAATATATTTTGACACAGATATTAATTATGTGTTATATATTTTGAAAACAATAGAAAGTCATTATTAAAGTAACTATGTGAACTCAAATAATATAGAGATGGCTTTTATCTTATGTATAGTAGAAGTATCTTGAAACCAATATAAGGGACTTAATGATGTGTGCCTATGGTTTTATTGCTTTTAACAGGTCTAAAATTGAGTAACCCATAACATTTTTTGATGACTTAAACAAGCAAGAATCTTATCACATTCACTTAAAAGGGAAATGTGAAATGAAGTCTGTGAAGAAAAAAATTACCCAAGGGATACTTTGATTTTTTTTTCAGTTTGAAAGGCTTGCCAATTCTACTTGTATTAGCTTTGTAGACAGAATTGCAAAATTAACAAACCATGAAATTCAACACCACACCAGGCAGTACCAGATGCCTGACTTTGCAGTTGCTATAGCAAAAACCAATGACTGTATTTCAAGAATTGAAAAAGAAATCATTTTGCTTCCTTTGAAAATTTATACATTTGCATGCTTCATGCATACCCATTTAGAAAAGATTCATTTAAAATGTACACTCTAGCTTAGCCTTGAAATATCAAAACCATTTTAAAACTCAGTGAAGTGTATCATCACAGGTCCTACTTACAATTATACTTTGCAGACAACAATGATGATCACCAATATCTTACTGAATAATGATTCAATATATTATCTTTATACATGTTACTGAAGATCTACCCATAAAATTGTAATCACAGAATAAATATTAATGTTATAACAAAATTTGTATCTACAATTAAGGCAATATAATAATTATTAACATTTTTGTGCATTAGTGTGAATAGAAACTTTAATTTTATACTGAATTGTATGCCTGTGTTTAAGATTGCTTCAAGATACAATGTAAAATAACCAATCATTTTACATAATTGTTTATACATAAATTTCTTATACATAAATACAATGCTTAACTATAATTAATTATTAAGAAAAATTTAAGGACATCTATAAAGCAATTGCAGATTAAAATGAAGTAATATTCTTTAATCAATATCCTTGTTAGGATCTTAACATCAGAACTGTATATATATAGTCATAATTAGTTTCAATTGTCAATTTGAGAGAAAATATCTATGAGACATTTTCATGATTTATTATTGATGTGGGAGTGGCAATCCCAAGTTATGTGATTCCCATACCTGGGCAGGTAGGTTTGACTGTACAAGAACGATAGTTAGTCAGATAGGCATGAGAATGAATGGAAATCTGCAACTGATGTTGCTGGGGAGGTAGAAAGCATATCCAAGAAGAGACAAAGCCCTGGGATACAGCACCCAAAAATCAATGGGGGACATTAGAATTGAAAAGACTATGGTCTCATTTGGGGTAAAGAAAACATCCTACACACTCTACGAAATTTATCAGGTCTCTATCATAGGTAATTCAGGGATTTTTTTCATTCATTTCCTCTTAGAGATATGAGAGGTTAGTCCTCTTAATCAATGAAACTATTTATAAAGATGAATGTTCTAAACTTAAGTTGTGAAATTTCTAATTTAGAGGATAAAAATTTAATTAGAATCTAATTACAGGTGTTCAATTAATATTATACTAAATTATAAATAGTAATCACTGCATCTGAAAGACATATTCTGGCAAGTTATTCCACATGTTTTTTTCTATATAAGCCAACTGTCCAAAATATACTTTGCTTAAAATTGAATGATTAAAACTATCATTAGCACTGTACATTTGAAAGTAAAGTGCAAAAACTGCAAGTGACAGATGATAGTATCTGTCAGATTAACATAACTCACAAAAAAGTGTAAGGCATTCACTTTAGCAGCCTGCAAAATTGGAATAAATACAATAATTAAGGTGAAATTGTCTAAGACACCATTCTAAAGTAATAACACATGAGTAGGTAAATTAAAGAATTTTAAAATAGTACCATTGCATATTTAAAGTAAGTTGTTAAGCTTTGACAATATTTTATTGGGTTTTAAAATATTCCAGGTGCATATTTTCAAACACTCAGGAGAGCTCTCTGCTATTTCTGTTTAAAATATTCTGCCATAGGCATGACTTTCTTACCACACTTATGTTGGAGATGAGTTGGTCTGGTTGTCCTCTCTTTGAGACTACATCTTTTGTCTAGAAGAAACAGAGGGTAAATGAGTATGAAGGTAAGAGGAGGTGGGAGTAAGCTAGGAAGATTGGAGGGAGGGAAAATATTGACTGGGATAAATTGTATGAGAGAAGAATCTATTATCAACAAAGAAAAAAAAACTATGGTTAAATAAGAAAATAAACTCAAAAGATCTGAAACACAGTATAATTGCCAAAGATCACATATTATATTCTTTAAAAATGAAATGAGAATGGGTATTTTATCCTAACACGTAATGATGACTGTACATTATCCTGATTTAACTATTCTGCAAAGCATAATATTTTGAATATTCTGTGCATTATAAAGGCACATAATTTTTGATTTTATTTTAAAATTGTAATTTGAAATTTCCTGTAACTAGAATATAGATAATAGGCTAATTCTTAGAATTTAAACATATATATGGCTTATAGTTCTAAACAACAATATAGAGGGCTGCTCTGAACCCTTGGAATAAGATAAAATTAGTATTTGTGATCAAAATTCAATTGCACACTGCTTCCCAATAGTTTTGACAGTTCCTTTCTCTCCTGCTCAGAAGGAGACCCAACTAAACTTCCCCTTGATTGTAGATAACCTTTCCTTTACTAATCTGACAGTACGATGGATGACAATATGAGAACATAGCTCTGGTTCCTCTGATAAAATTAACGATTTAATGAATAATTATTTCATTTTCCTCCTTTATTTTAGGGCTTATAAATCATTGCTTTAAATAGTACAAGTTTCCTAATCACAGTTAGCTTTTTAAATATATGGTTAGAGATAAAGAGAATAGTGTATAGTATGTAAGACTATAGATATTACACAGAAGAGCTTTTGTTCTAAAGCTGTCTAACCAGGATATTTGGGAAATTCTCTATAGGAGGTGGGCAGGGTGCATGATAGCACAGCCTCTCATATTCATTAATATTTTCTCTTTCAGGCATTTGTCAAAATTCATCATCCCTTCATGATAAAAGTCTTGGAAAGATCAGGAATTCAAGGCCTATACCTAAACATAGTAAAAGCAATATATAGCAAACCAGTAGCCAACATCAAACTAAATGGAGAGAAACTTGAAGCACTAAATTCAGGGACTAGACAAAGCTGCCCTCTCTCTCCCTATCTATTGAATATAGTACTTGAAGTTCTAGCTAGAGCAATTAGACAACAAAAGGAGATGAAAGGGATACAACTTGGAAAGGAAGAAATCAAAATATCACTACTTGAAGATGATATGATTGTATATTTAAGAGACCTGAAAATCTCCACCAGAGAACTCCTACAGCTGATAAACAACTTCAGCAAAGTGGTCGGATATAAAATTAACTCAAACAAATCAGTAGCCTTACAATACTCGAAGGATATACAGGCTGAGAAAGAAATTAGGGAAATGACACCCTTCACAATAGTCACAAACAATGTAAAGTATCTTGATGTGACTCTAACCAAACAAATGAAAGATCTGTATGACAAGAACTCAAAGTCTCTGTAGAAAAAAATCGAAGAAGACCTCAGAAGATGGAAAGAACTCCCAAGCTCATGGATTGGCAGGATTAATATATTAAAAATGGCCATCTTGCTGAAAGCAATCTACAGATTCAATATAATCCCCATCAAAATTACAACTCAATTCTTCAAAGACTTAGAAAGAGCAATTCTCAAATTCATTAGGAATAACAAAAAACCCAGGATAGCAAAACCTATTCTCAACAATAAAAGAACTACTGGGGAAATCAGCATCCCTGACCTCAAGATGTACTACAGAGCAATAGTGATAAAAACTGAATGGTATTGGTACAGTGACAGGCAGGTAGATCAATGGAATAGAATTGAAGACCCAGTAATAAACTCACACACCTACTTTCAGTTGATCTTTGACAAAGGAGGTAAACTTTCCAGGGGAAAAAAGAAAGCATTTTCAACAAACGGTGCTGCTTCAACTGATGGTCAACATAGAGAAGAATGCAAATTGATCCATTCCTATCTCCATGTAGAAAGTGCAAATCCAAGTGGATCAAGAACCTCCATATAAAACCAGATACACTGAATCTAATATAAGAGAAAATGGGGAAAATTCTCAAACACATGAACAGAGAAAAAGTTCCTGAACAGAACACCAATGTCGTATGCTCTAAGATCATGAATCAGCAAATTGGACCTCATAAAATTGCAAAAGACACTCTCAATAGGACAAAACGGCAGCAAACTGATTGGGAAAAGATCTTTACCAATCCTACATCCAATATAGGGCTAATATCCTATATATACAAAGAACTCACAAAGTTAGACTCCAGAGAAACAAATAACCCTATTTAAAAACTGGGCTAGATGGTGCTCCCAGAGACTAGACCACCAACCAAAGAATGCATGTGGATGGACCCATGGTGCTGGCCACATATGTGGCAGAGGAGGGCCTTCTTAGCCATCAGTGGGAGGAGAAGCCCTTAGGTCTGAGAGTGTTAGATGCCCCAGTATAGGGGAATGCTAGGGAGGGAAGATGGGAGTGGGTGGTTGCGTGGGGGAATGCCCTCATAGAGGCAAGGATGGGGAGATGGTATGAGGAGTTTCCAAAGGGGAAACCTGGAAAGGGGAAAATATTTGAAATGTAAATAAAGTACCAAAAATAAAAAAAGGGGGGGGTGTAGAGAGTTAAACAGAGAATTCTCAACTGAGGAAACAGGAAGGGCTGAGAAGCACTTAAAAAAATGTTCAACATCCTTAGGCATTAGGGAAATGCAAATCAAAAGAACCCTGAGATTCTCCTCATACCAGTCAGAATGGCTAAGATGAAAACCTCAGGTGACAGTGAACACTGGCAAAACTTTGGAGAGAGAGGAACACTCCTCCATTGCTGGTAAGATTGCAAGCTGGTACAACTACCCTGGAAATCAGCTTGGCAGATTCTCAGATAACTGGACATAGTACTACCTGAGGACCCAGCTATTCCACTCCTGGGCATATACCCAGAAGATGCTCCAACATGTAATAAGGACACATGCTCCACTATGTTCATAGCAGCCATATTTATAATAGCCAGAAGCTGAAAACAACACAGATGTCCCTCCACAGAGTAATGGACACAGAAAATGTGGTACATTTACACAATGGAATACTACTCAGCTACTAAAAACAATGACTTCATGAAATTCACAGGCAAATGGATGAAACTTGAAAATATCATCCTGAGTGAGGTAAGTCAGTCACAAAAGAATGAACAAGTTATGTACTCACTGATAAGCGGATATTAGCCCCAAAGTTCAAAATACCCAAGATTCAATTCACAGACCATATGAAGCCTAAGAAGAAGGAAGACCAAAATGTTTATGTTTCAGTATTTCTTAGAAGGGTGACCAAAATACGCACAGGAGGAAATACTGAGATAAAGTGTGGAGCAGAGACTCAAAGAAAGGCCATCCAAAGGTTTCCCCACCTAGGAATATATCACATATACGGCCACCAAACCCAGATGTTATTGTGGATGCTGGGAAGTGTTTACTGATTGGATCCTGATACAGATGTCTCCTGAGAGGCTGTGCCAGGACTTGACAAATACAGAGGCAGATGCTAGTAGCCAACCATTAGGCTGAACATTGGGTCTCAGATGGAGGAGTTGTAGAAGGGATTGAAGGAGCTGAGGGGGTTTACAGCTCCATGGAGGGAGCAAATATGTCAACTGGCCAGACCTCCTGGAGCTCCTGGAGACTGGACTACCAACCAAAGAATACATGTGAAGGGACCCAAGGTGCTGGCTGCATATGTGGCAAATGAGGGCCTTGTTGGACATCAGCGGGAGGAGAGACCCTTGGACGTGAAGGTGTTTGATACCCCAGTGTAGGGGAATGCTAGGGAGGGAAGATGGGAGTGGGTGGGTGGGTGGGTGAGGGAGCACCTTCATAGAAGCAGGGTATGGGGATGAGATAGGGGATTTTCAAAGGGGGAAACATTTGGAATGTAAATAAAGTAATTTTAAAAAAGAAAAAATAGAATTAAAATAAAATCAGTGGATTGAAAACAAAAACACTAAAATTGCAGTCAGAATTTTACTAAATGTATAGCTAGGGCTATGAAGATACATGTAGAAACAAAATGGGAGAGAGAAGCTGAGGAAGGAAAGGAAAAACATATAAAAGCACAAAATATAAAACCATTCTGTACAAGCAAAAGACCAACAACACAAAAATGCACAATAAGACAATATAAGAAAAAAATCTACAAAAATACTGTTGCATTCCTTTTTTATTGGCCATCTACTGCTGGGCATAGGGCTTATTCTAAAGTATGGTTACTATCCCCAGAGAGAATCCTGTGGAGAAAAGTAAGGGGTTGTTTGTTTGTTTGTTTTTGTTTCAATTCGTTTGTTTGAAAACTGATGTTAATTGCAGATAGCTTCTAGGTTAGGAGTAGACTACTGTGTCAACATCTTTTTCCCATCTCAGTGCTGGGATTCTGTCTGGCTTGAACCTGTGAAGTTCTGATGTGTGTTAACATAGTTTCTGTGAATTCAGCTGTGCATCAATTCCTTTGGGTCCAGAAGACATTGTTTTGGAGTTATCTATATGCTCTGGCTCTCACAATCTTTCTGCTTCTGCTTCTTCACAGCTCCCATTTTGGCTTCTATCATATTGAGGGTACCTGGTCTTAATAAACTAAAAAATATAATAGTGTAAAGTCTTGCTTAATGTACAATGCACTTGCACACACATACATATGTACACTCATTCATGAACATGCATGAACCCATAACATTATATCATGTGAGCAAAAATAAGAATGGAAAGTACAGGTAAAGCAATAAAAGATGGGGTGTCCGACTAATTTCTTTTTGGATCCCTAAAAGCTTCAAGAATACCATTTATGTGCATGGAAGAACTTACAGCAAGGAATCAATTGAATTTTCAAAATTTTGTTTTTCCTTTGATTTATTCTGTTGCAAAGTCTGTTTGTCTACATGTCTGATGTCCACACAAGCCACCTTCAAAGAGTCTTTTCTTTTTCTTTGTGTATTAGGAATGCTTAGATTTTTACTCTGTAGGTTAGGCACACTAAACATTCAGAGCACTCCATATGGTATCCCTTTGAGTGTATGGTATTTTATATACAGTACCTATCCCATAAGTTATTTGGGAATGGAGAATGGAACCACAATAACAATATTAGTATATGCAGAGAATATGTCTTTGCACACTCAAGAATTTCTGAGTGTTGATCATCTTGTTAGAAAGTTGTTGCTGTGTTTATTATTTCCATCTCTACAATTTCAGTGTTCTTGGAATCATAGCAGCGAAGACAGTTTGGTGACTTCAAAATGTGATCCATCCACTGGTTGCTGGCTCTGGGTTATCAGACTCCAAGTTAATTTCCAGTTGACGGATTTTGGAGCTAGACACAAAGAGCAAGACTATTTCTCCTTATGAACTCCCATGCCCTGCCTAGACCAGCTTCTGTTTTCTGTGTATTGTTCTCTATTGACTTTCTGGCCATTAAACCAAATAGAAGCTGTGACCAGTCAAATCAAGTCTTCCTACCCTGTGGGAGTATGCTTGCATCAGTCCCCTTGAGGTTATTCAATTTTTCAAAAATAATGTCTTTTATTTCTCTAATAATTTATTTCTTTTATTTACATTTTCTGTATCTATTCCTCTACTGAGGGACATCTGGATTGTTTCCAGTTTCTGGCTATTATAAATATGGCTGCTATGAACATAGTGGAGCATGTGTCCTTATTACATGTTGGAGCATCTTCTGGGTATATGCCCAGGAGTGGTATAGCTGACTCCTCAGGTAGTATTATATCCATTTTTCTGTGGGTCCACCAAACTGATTTGCAGAGTGGTTGTACCAGCTTGCAATCCCACCAGCAATGGAGGAGTGTTCCTCTTTTTCCACATGTTCGCCAACATCTGCTGTCACCTAAGTTTTTGATCTTAGCCATTCTGACTGGTGGGAGGTGGAATCTCAGTTTTGTTTTGATTTGCATTTCCCTGATGAGAAAGGATGTTGAACATTTCTTTAGGTGTTTCTCAGCCCTTCGAGTTTCCTCAGTTGACAATTCTTTGTTTAGCTCTGTTCCCCATTTTTTGATTGGGGTATTTGGTTCTCTGGAATCTAACATCTTGAGTTCTTTGTATATATTGAAAATTAGTCCTATATTAGACATAGGATGGGTAATCATCTTTTCCCAAGCTGTTGGTAGCTGTTTTGTCCTATTGACAGTGTCCATTGCCTTACAGAAGCTTTGCAATTTCATGAGGTCCCATTTGTCGATTCTTGATCTTAGGGCATAAGCCATTGGTGCTCTGTTCAGGAACTTTTCCCCTCTGCTCATGTGTTCAAGATTTTTCCCACTTTCTCTTCTATTAGATTCTGTGTAACTGGTTTTATGTGGAGGTATTTTATTCACTTGGACTTGAGCTTTTTACAAGAAAGGAATGGGTCAATTTGCATTCTTCTACTTCTTGACCACCAGTTGAAACAGTACCATTTGTTGAAAATGCTCTCTTTTTTTCATTGGATGGTTTTAGCTCCTTTGACAAAGATCAAGTGACCATAAGTGTGTGGGTTCATTTCTGGGTCTTCAATTCTATTCCATTGATCTTCCTTCCTGTCACTGTACCAATACCATTCAGTTTTTATCACTACTGCTCTGTAGTACAGCTTGAGGTCAGGGATGCCCATTCCCCCAGAAGTCCTTTTGTCATTAAGAATAGGTTTTGCTATCCTGCGTTTTTTGCTATTCCAAATGAATTTGAGAATTGCTCTTTCTAAGTCTATGAAAAACTAAGTTGGAATTTTGATGGGAATTGCATTGAATCTGCACATTGCTTTTGGCAGGATGGCCCTTTTTACTATATTAATCCTGCCAATCCATGAGTATGGGAGATCTTTCCATCTTCTGAGGTCTTCTTTGATTTCCTTCTTCGGAGATTTAAGTTCTTGTCATACAGATCTTTCACTTTTTTTGTTAGAGTCATACCAAAATACTTTAGATTGTTTGTGACTATTGTGAAGGGTGTCATTTCCCTAATTTCTTTCTCAGCCTGTATATCCTTCGAGTATTGGAAAGCTACTGGTTTGTTTGAGTTAATTTTATATCCGGCCACTTTGCTGAAGTTGTTATTAGCTGTAGGAGATCTCTGGTGGGGATTTTCAGGTCTCTTAAATATACAATCATATCATCTGCAAATAGTGATATTTTGATTTTTTTCCTTTCCAATTTTATATCCCTTTGACCTTCTTTTGTTGTCTAATTGCTCTAGCTAGAACTTCAAATACTATATTGAATAGATACGGAGAGAGAGGGCAGGCTTGTCTAGTCCCTGACTAGTGAGATTGCTTCACGTTTCTCTCCATTTAGTTTGATGTTGGCTACTGGTTTGCTGTATATTGCTTTTACAATGTTTAGGTATGGGCCTTGAATTCCTTGTCTTTCCAAGTCTTTTGTCATGAAGGGATGTTGAATTTTGTCAAATGCTTTTTCAGCATCTAATGAAATGATTGTTTTATTTTCATTGTTTATGTAGTGGATTACACTGATGGATTTCTAGATATTGTACCATCCCTGCTTCCCTGGAATGAAGCCTACTTGATCGTGGTGAACGATCGTTTTAATGTGTTTTTGGATTCGGTTTGCAAGAATTTTATTGATTATTTTTGCATCGATATTCATAAGGGAAATTGGTCTGAATTAGCCTTTTTTGTTGGGTCTTTGTGAGGATTTAGTGTCCTTTTAACTGTGGCCTCATAGAATAATTGGGTTCTTCTATTTATATTTTGTGGAATAGTTTGAAGAGTATTGGTATTAAGTCTTCTTTGAAGATCTGATGGAATTCTGCACTAAACCCATCTAGTCCTGGGCTTTTTTGGTTGGGAGACTTTTAATGACTGCTTCTATATCTTTAGGGGTTATGGGACTGTTTAGATGGTTTATCTGGTCCTGACATAAATTTTGTATTTAGTGTCTGTCTAGAAAATTGTTCATTTCATCCAGATTTTCCAATTTTGTTGAGTATAGGCTTTTGTAGTGGGATCTGATGATTTGTTTAATTTCCTCAGAATCTGTTGTTATACCTCCCTTTTCATTTCTGATTTTGTTACTGTTTCTGTGTCCTCTGGTTAGTCTGGCTAAGGGTTTATCTATCTTATTGATTTTCTCAAAGAATCAGCTCCTGGTTTTGTTGATTCCTTGTATAGTTCTTTTTATTTCTACTTGGTTGATATCAGCCCTGAGTTTTATTATTTCCTGCCTTCTACTCCTTTTGGGTTTGTTAGCTTCTATTTGTTCTAGAGCTTTCAGGTGTTAAGCTGCTAGTGTATGCTCTCTCCAGTTTCTTTTTGGATGCACTCAGAGCTATGAGTTTTCATCTTAATACTGCTTTCATTGTGTCCCATAAGTTTGGGTTTGGTGTACTTTCATTTTCATTAAATTCTAAGAAGTCTTTAATTTCTTTCTTTCTTTCTTCCTTGATCAAGTTATCATTGAGTAAAGCATTGTTCAGCTTCCATGTGTATGTAGGCTCTCTGTTGTTGTTTTTGTTGCCATTGAAGACCAGCCTTAATCTGTAGTGATCTGATAAGAGTCATGGGATTATTTCAATCTTCTTATATCTGTTGAGGTTTGTTTTGTGACCAATCAATTTTGGAGAAGGTACTATGAGGTGCTGAGAAGAAGATATATTCTTTTGATTTATGATGAAATGCTATATAGATATCTATTTGTTAAATCCATTTGGTACAGAACTTCTGTAAATGTCTCTGTGTCTCTGTTTAGTTTGCATTGCCATGATCTGTCCATTGATGAGGGTGGGGTGTTGAAGTCCCCCACCATTATTGTGTGAGGTGCAATGTGTGCTTTGAGCTTTAGTAAAGTTTCTTTTATGAATGTGGGTGCCCTTGCATTTGGAGCATAGATATTCAGAATTGAGAGTTCTTCTTCAAACATTTTCCCTTTGATGAGTATGTCCTTCCTTATCTTTCTTGATAATTTTTGGTTGAAAGTTGATTTTATTTGATGTTAGAATGGCTACTCCAGCTTGTTTCATGGGACCATTTGCTTGGAAAATTGTTTTCCAACATTTTACTCTGAGATAGTATCTGTCTTTGTCACTGAGGTGCTTTTACTGTATGCAGCAAAATGCTGGATCCTGTTTACATATCCAGTCTGTTAGTCTATGTCTTTTTATTGGGGAACTGAGTCCATTGATGTAAAGAGATATTAAGGAATAGTGATTGTTGCTTCCTCTTATTTTCGATATTATTTTTATGTTTGTGTGACTACTTTTGAGTTTATTGAAAGATTACTTTCTTGCTTTTTCTAGGTGTAGTTTCCCTCCTTGTGTTGGCATTTTCCATCTTTTATCCTTTGTATGGCTGGGTTTGTGGAAACATATTGTGTAAATTTGGTTTTATCATAGAATATACTGGTTTCCTCATCTATGGTAATTGAGAGTTTGCTGGGTATAGCAGCCTGGGCTGGCAATTGTGTTCTCTTAGGGTCTGTATGATATCTATGATATCTGCCCAGGATCTTCTAGCTTTCATAATCTCTGGTGAGAAGTCTGGTGTAATTCTGATAGGTCTGCCTTTATATGTTACTTGATCTTTTTCCCTTACTGCTTTTTATTTTATTTTATTTTTTTATTTTTTTATTTTTGGTTTTTCAAGACAGGGTTTCTCTGTGTAGCCCTGGCTGTCCTGGAACTCACTCTGTAGACCAGGCTGGCCTCGAACTCAGAAATCCACCTGACTCTGTCTCCTGAGTGATGGGATTAAAGGCATGTGCCACCCCTGCCCAGCTCCCTTACTGCTTTTAATATTCTTTCCTTGTTTTGTTCATTTGGTGTTTTGGCTATAATGTGACAGGAGAAATTTCTTTTCTGATCCAATCTATTTGGGATTCTGTAGGCTTCTTGCATGTTTATGTCCATCTCTTTCTTTAGGTTAGGAAAGGTTTCTTCTATAATTTTGTTGAAGATATTTACTGGCCCATTAAGTTGGAAATCTTCACTCTCTTCTTTACCTATTATCCTTAGGTTTGGTCTTCTCATTGTGTCCTGGATTTCCTGGATGTTTTGGGTTAGGAGCATTTTGCATTTTCCATTTTCTTTGCCTATGGAATCAATGTTTTCTATGGTATCTTTCGCACCTGAGATTCCTCTTCTATCTCTTGTATTCTGTTGGTGATGCTTGCATCAATGACTCCTGATCTCTTTCATAGATTTTCTAACTCCAGGGTTGTCTCCCTTTTTGATTTCTTTATTGTTTCTATTTACATTTTTAGATCCTGGATGGTTTTGTTCATTTCCTTCACCTGTTTGATTGTGTTTTCCTGTAATTCTGTCTGTTTGGTTGTGTTTTCCTGTAATTCTTTAAGGGATTTTTGTCTTTCCTTGTTAAGGGCTTCTAGCTGTTTACCTGTGTTCTCTTGTATTTCTTTAAGGGAGTTATTTATTGCCTTCTTAAAATCTTCTATTATCATCATAAGATATGATTTTAAATCTGAATCTTGTTTTACTGGTGTTTGGGGGTACCCAGGGCTCGCTGTGGTAGGAGTACTGGGTTCTGATGATGCCAAGTTGCCTTTGTTTCTCTTCCTTATGTTCTTGTCCTTGTCTTTCACCATCTAGTTATCTCTGGTGTTAGCTGGTCTTCTTCTGTCTGACTATGTCTTGCCTCTCCTATCAGCCTCTGCTTGGAGACCAGCTCTCTCTGACAGGAATTTTGGTTTGGAGAGCTGTGGTACAGGGTCAGCTCCAGGGTGCAGACAGAAGCCAGAAGGATCCTGTCCCCAGCTGTTCCTTGGTTCCTGTGTCCTGATGGCTCTGCGGGGGTCCCTCTTGATTGAGGAATTTGAACAGAAGTGGTGGTCTTTGTGGGCTCAAAGGTGTGTTGGCACTCCTGGGAGACCAGCTCTCTCCTGGCACTACTTGGGTATGGAACCCTGGGTCACACGATCAGCTCCCTGGCTGCAGAAGGATACTGGAAGACCACTCCTCAGTCCCTGTGTCCTGAGGTTCTGCGTGGGTCCCTCTGAGCAGATGTGTTGGTCTTACCCCCTGCTCATAGCCTTGTCCATATTCCTTGGAAACTAGCTTGTTCCCCTGCTGAGCACTGGTGCTCATCTTACCTCCTCTCAGGGGATTGTCCACACTCCTGGGAGGCTAGCTTTCTCCTGGTGCTATTTGACTATGGTGCCCTGTGGCCCAGGCTGAGGTCCCCAGCCACAGATGAAAACCAGAAGCCTCCTGTCCCCATCTGCTGCTCAGTCTGTAAGTCCTGAGTGTTCCAGGCATGTCCTGATGAGCAGAGGTGCTGGCCTTACCCTGCTCACAGGATTGTCCACACTCCTGGGAGGCTAGCTTTTTCCCCCACTAAGCAGTGGTGCTCATCTTTCCTCCCCTCACAGGCTTGTCCACACTTTAAGCAGATAATTTTTAATCAAGATTTTTGCTATTTATATGTATAGAATGTATTCTGATCATATGCATCCCTCATCTACCTCTCATATCTTCTTCAAATCCTCACCAACCTCCTCTCATCCAAAGACCGATGTCTTTCTCACTTAAATGCCTTTTCCTGTGTGTACAGGCAGACACAACTGCTTTAGCACTATGATTGTGATAACTATGCTATATAGAAAAGAGAACATATCATACATTTCCTCTCCTCTCCATCCTCTCTTCCTTAAAATTATTTGCTACCTTTTCTATGATGTTCTCTGGCTCTTGAAACAGTGATATAGATGGCATGCTAAGACCTGAGAGGTGAGCAGTTACTTGTTCAGTCTGGTCATGATTAGTGCATTCCTTGTAATTCTCTGTAAAATGAAGTTTTACTAACTCAAGCTAAAATTAACATTAGTCTATGGAAATAAACATAAATATTCATCAGGTATTTTTGCTATATGTCACTGAAAAAGATCACTACTTCATTCTCCCATGTAGCCATTGACCACATCCACTATAGGTTTTGATCACTCTCAGATGCCAGATGTATATATTACTTCTAGTAGAGCTACCTCCACAACAACATCTTGGCACTATTTGACTAGATGGCACATCTCGGCTGGAGGGTTTGGCAGAGTTGCACCATGAATTTTCACAGCTGGGAAAGAGACCATTAATGTTTCTTTTTCTTAGCCAGTGTAGTACTTTCTGGCACTGTGCAGATCTCCAGCAGGGCAGAAGATTCTAGTTGAGTTCTAACTGGATGTTTCAGATTTGCATAAAAAGTGTATGAAGTCTTCAGCAAAATGGTTGTATCTAGTTCTGGTAAACAACAAAAACCAAAGGTTTGGTCCTATAGGAGCTCTCTGGCCAAAATCTGATAGGGCTTTCATTTTAAGTGCTATGGATTATGAACAGCATTGTCAAACTATACAGCTCCAAATGCAGTTTATATCTTTTCTTCAAGTAAACCTGAAGTCACCAAGATAGACGATTTTTTTTCCAGAACAACTCAACAAAATGTAGGATATATGACTGAGCAGTTAAAAATAAAATAATCCCCTTACAAAGTTACACATAAATTCAAATGTATTTCAAACACAGAATAATCACAAACAACAATATGATATATTTTAAATGAAATTAGGGAAAAAAGTAGAACATGAAGAATTAAATTAAGCAGAAATTACTTGGAGAGGACTAGTTAGGATTTTAGGATTCAATCATATTAGGAAAATGAAGTATATTTATCTTATAATTTATATAAAAGGCTAAGTAAATTTTAAAAATTCAAATTAAATTGTGAAACAAAAATATGAAATAGTAGAAGAAAAGTTCAGAAATAGGAAATACTTGTATACTTGTAATAAAACTAATGCTGAGTCATCAAAGACTGAAAACAAAATATTATCTCTCTAAAGTATAAAATAACACAGAATTTACACAGTACCAATAAAGGAATAGAGATAGGTATATTCTTGCACATTTGAGGAGATGGGTAGAATAAAAAGAACATGATTTCACCAGGATAATGCAAGTTCATTTGCAGCATTAGCAGTAGTACCAGAAGTCACAAACTCTCAAAAGTCTCTGCATAAGACAGAGAACTCTAACAAAGAAAAGTTCAGAACTAAATGCCATAAAAGTTCTATTAACCATGTACAAATTACAACAGTGAAGTTCTGTCCCAGAAAGGAGATGAAGTGAAAACACTTCCCAAAGAATTTTTACAGCTTTACCCCATAGCAATTTTCTCTTTTAGAAATATTTACATACCATCTATAGTATGCTAGGGAATTGAAATC
This sequence comes from Rhynchomys soricoides, assembly GCA_019843965.1. Lineage (NCBI taxonomy): Eukaryota > Metazoa > Chordata > Mammalia > Rodentia > Muridae > Rhynchomys > Rhynchomys soricoides. The sequence continues at coordinate 7,438,975 of JADRCH010000046.1, forward strand.
AGCTGTCAAAGAGGATCATGAATGAGAAGAGCAGATAATCCTGGGAATGCTTTTATTCCCCAACCAATTAATGTAAATCATCTTATCAACAGAATATGGGATAAAGCCAGTAAGACAATTTACTTAGCACACATACTGTACTAAATGGAAACTATCAGGGTTCCAACATTTGAGAGTAATGTAAATATGTGCAGACAGTATTAATATCTTTATTCATTAAATAACAAATAAAGTATCTAGGATTTTCACATGATTTTTAATGTAGGTTTATTTTGGTGTTTGCTTGGTGCAACCTAACATATTCCTGACCCATTACAACCTTTTTTTTGCCTGTAATTTATGTTACTGTCTCTTGTCCACAACTACTATGAATTCACTTTTACTGAAACTGTTGACCAAATTCCAGGGAAAGAAAACAGTCTTGAGTTTATAGCACACTATTTAATACATGGTTAACCATGACTTAGAGCTTGATTGGATAATGAAATGCTTGGGTATATTTTCAAGAATTTCCAGAAGGCTTAGTCAAAGGAAGGGACAAGCCTAGCATATAACTATCACCCTTCCTTGAGTTGAGGACAATGATAAAATGGGAAAAGTGAAAAAACACAAGAATAAATATTTTTTCTTTGTTTCTTATCTCAGTACTTCTTGACCTGCTTCCGCATACCCTCTGGACCATGATGCACCAACGTTAATGAAAGAGAGAACCCAAATCTATCCTTCCTCCTTTGTCTTTGTAGCTCAAGAGCTAACTAATATGTTCCCTTATGTCCAGTTCTACAGTGTTGGGATTGATGTTTTGGTTCTTCATGTAAGACCGTACAAACCTGATTTGCTACTAAAACTCTTTCAAGTATGAAAGAATATACTGCATTGGAAAAGAAAAAGTAAGATGGAATTCTAGTTCATTTATAATCTTATAAACTATGTATCTGTTACAACCAGCATGCATCTATCTGATTTATCTACATTGCCTACCAATATTCAGGTTGTGAAGTACTACTACCTAGCATTAGGACCTAAGAATTTTCAGAACTTTGTTCAGTGTTATTCATTAACTTACCAATAAAATTGTATGTTTAGTGATCACAATTAACCAAACCATAGTACTAAACAAAACTTTAATTTATCGTTAACAACTTTATCTGAATCATGTGAGTTTCGACTTACCATTACTGTTGGACCTATTATCATTATAAGGGGCTATGCATGTGCAGTTCACTCCCTGAATTGGGTTAATTTCCATATTTAGCTCTTGCTTACATCATTATGGTGGGTATTCAAGTTTAAAATTTCACATACTCTTCACAATGTCTGTTTCCTTCAAAATTTTGTGGAAATCTCACGGTGAACATCCTGCATTATAGTTCTCTTGTGTGAGGTGACCAGTCACAGTTATTCAGCATACATGTTGAAAAGCCTCTCTAGTATCAGCTTTGGTCCAACACTCTAACTAACTCTAACACTGCTTCCTAATAGTCCCTGTGGGGGCCACTCAGTGCTTTTTATAAACTCATTCTTCTCCTAAGCGTAGTATCAGTAAAACCTACTGATCCAATAGAATTATAAGAATTAAATATGTTCATTGACGAAAAGAGGCTGACATAAAATCTTTTCATTTAGTAGCCATTCAACTTTAGCTCCTGTGGTCACCAAATTGTATTGTCAACTTGACTGTATGTAGAATCTTTTGTGAAACAAATGTTCTTCACCCATCTGTGAAGGAACTTCCAGATTATGTTAGTTGATATGAGTAGAGCCACCTTAAATGTGAGCACATTTCATGGGATAGATTTTCAGGTGGAGTAAAAAGGCAAAGAGAGCTGAGACTCCCTTCATTGATCTCTTCTTCCTAAATACAGATTTAATGTGATTAGTTATCTCATCCTCCTGTAAATTCTTTTAATTACTATGTAATGAGAGCATTTAAACTATGAATAGAATAAACCTTTCCTCTTTTAGTTTTTTCTTGTCAGGTATATGATCACAACAGTATAAAAATTAATCAATAGAGCTACTATTCATTTAGCTGATCATTATGCTCTCTGTACACTGGGTCATAGTGATGGAGAGAAGGGAATGGCAGGGTGGGGAGGGGAAATGGAGGTGGAGATATCTGTGGCATAAAATCCACAGAAGGCATAGATAGGGAGAGTGGAATCTTCAGGTGGTATCTTGTGAAGCACTGGTGGTGACCATGACTGTGGGGTCTGGTCATTTGTTAAACACCACTCTGAGACTGAGCACCTGAATTGAGAGTGTGGAGTGTTTACTGAGTCAGGAGCTATAACACAGAGGAGGAAAGGGAAGGCATAATGGGATGGTCTGATCTTCAGGTAGGTACAGACTGTGGTTGCTCAGGACATTATCTCTTGTCCAAGTTGGTGCTCTTCCTTGTTCTTTTATGTAAAGTCATTTTTAAGTTAGATAAATAAGAATGTCCATGCAGCTTTAATTATGCCTTCAAAGTACATTTACCAAGAGAACATCACTAAATCTGACATATTATCTTCTCTTACTGGAGCCCTTACCTTGAAAATGTTCACACACATAATAGTGCTCAAGACAGGAAGAACGGTTAAGAGCATATACTACAACACCATTTCACTGCTTGAAAACATAATATGTTCCTGTCACCTCTCCTGACTAGCTCAAACATTTCATCACAGTATTTCTCTTGTCAGCCACATTTGACATCTGTTTATTTCTATTTCTTGAATACATTAAATCCAACTTCAGGGCACAGGTACTAAATGTTTCATCTTCCCAGAATAATCTTGTATCAACTCTCTCTGTCTCTGTTTCTGCCTCTGCCTCTGTCTCTGTCTCTCTCTCTGTCTCTCTCTCTCTCTCATTCTCTCTCTCTTTCACCCACTAAAAATAAACATATAGCATAAGTAGCCAATGGAAGTGGAATAATGAAGTGATTCATCTAAGTTGATATACTTTCAATATTAATTTTACTTAAAAAATTTATTTATAAGCTATAATATCAAAGCACATTTTTTGTGGATACATTCATTTTTCCAATTGAAGATTTTTACTGAATTGGGAATCTAAGTAGTACTTTGAACATGACAATAAAGTGTTTTAACACTCAGCTATATCTTCCACAAAGGAAGTTATTTGTGTTTGTTTATTTATTTCTATGTGCTTGGGTGGTTTTGACTATATGTATGCTTGTTTACCACAGGTATGTTTTGTGCCTATGGAAGCTAGAAGATGATTATTTGATACTCTGGAACTGCAGGTAGAGAGAGATATTTGTGAGCTACTAAGTAGATGATAGAAATTAAAATTGGGTCCTCTGAAAGAACATACAGTACTCTTGACTGATGAGCTGTCTTTTCAGCCTGAAGTCTACTAATTGACTATTCTAATTCATACATATATAGAATAAAAATGCTTTAAAATTTTCTGGCTGTGGCCTTCAGAAAATATGTCTTCACTTTTAGTTTAGCTTCCCTGAGAACATAAAGTTGAATAAATAGTATCACTTATCTAAGAAACTATTCTTATAAAAGTATTTTAACAGTTGATTTTAAATCGTCTTATTGTTCCAAGCTGTAGATTTAGCTCCATCCCAAGGTTCACATTTGTTGGTCACTGAATCAGAGAATATTTTCCTTTCTAAACATGCTCTAGTTACATTTTATATCTTCCTGGGATTTGCTCTGAGGAGATTTATAAGGAATTAAGCATTAGGCCTGCAGTACTATTAGCTTATAGTTAATAAAATCACATACTCATCCGTTCTATACTACATATCATTAATAGGAGACTATTTTCACTAAAGTTGTTAACAGACATAGAAAAGTCAAAACACTTCCAAGGTCAGAGCTCGGAGAGAGTGACAGTTGTTTTTTGTCATCATAGGTGTTGCACAAATTCTGTTCTTCCATATACCATATGCTTCTTAAAATAATTCTTCAATTTTACCTCTGGAACATAATTTTCCAGTTTATAAAGTGGACTAAGGAAAATAAGCCTGGAAGAGTGGGAAATGTTCACTTTACTGCATAATTGTGAGGATTGGGATTACTGGCCATTCAATCCTACCAAAATATCAAGATCCAGCTTTAGTAAGAAACCATATTTAAAGCATAAGGATGAGAACAATAATGGAAGAACCTGATATTGACTTCTTGCCTTCACATGTGCAGACTATGGTAAGTACAGATGCACTCATATACATATATAACCCCCTCATCTATCCACATACAATAATCTATTATATGCGCACTTATATGTATAGATAATTTATTAACATTCATTTTATGAAAAATACATAATTTAAACTCAAGACTTATTTCTCAAGCTTTATTTCACATTCATTGGTTTAAACTTTGTTTTTTATCTTTCTGTGCCATTTAAATTTATGTAAGAAAGGCTAAACATATTTATTTTAGTACAAATAATACCATCTATGTGTAGCTTAATTTTTGTCAGTGATCACCTTTATTATCTTCATAGTCAACATTATCAGTATCATCATCATCTTCATCATTCCTGTTTCTATTAGACTAATGGAAATTTTATACTGATTCACAAATCTTTTTAAATGGTTAACAATATAGAAGCTACTAATCTTTTATTAGCAACATACCTTCAGCTATCTTTATAAAACTTTAATCTTGAAAGAGGTTTTTGATGAATTTTCAAAATTAAACAATTGAGGATGTATGTATTTTCATCTTTTTCATATAGCTTTTAACCTCAGCCAGACCATTGGATTCAGAAAGGAACACTCCACCATATTTGAAGAGAATAACTGATTAAAGATTGTAGAGAAATGACTTTGATGATAGTTCTACTAATTGAAGGTTGCCATAACAACCAAAGGTTCACATTCAGCATTTTACAGTAACAAAGAGAACTCATTGTCCTGTATCACCTTTATTATAATTCTTAACACCTGCATTTGTATGGCATACCCAATTTATCTCAAGAGGAAATAGACATGACAAAAATGCAAATATAGGGATATAACTATTGATGTTAGCAAACGACATCAAAGTTAAATTGTATATTGTGCCTGAATATCAAAAAATGTACTTATTGTGTTCAAATAGCATAATACCCCTAATTTACTTCCATACCATTTCCAATATGTCATTTTGAATAACGTAAGTTCATCTTAGAATAAGAGCAAAAGGTTCTTAGCAAAGGCAATTTTTGAAAGAATCTTCATCTGCTCACACAGTAATTACATAACTATTATAGAGAACAGAAATACCCTATGATTTTTATTCTCTCTCTCCTTGTGGGGTACCTTGGGTTGCCTATACACCAGCTTAAAGAGGGCAGGGCAAAGTCCAAAATGGGGTCCACAGTCCTAGTCATCATTGGTAGTTTTTAAAACCTCTGGTCATCAGACCAAAATGGAGAAGCAGAGTCCAGGACTAGCTGGATTCCTATCTGATTGGAAAAGAGTAACAGGGTTAATGGGTAGGGGTAAATTAGAGAGAGAAGACCTTCTTGAAGAATCTTAGTATTACAGCTCCTTTGGGTAAGTGGATTTCCTAATGATCTCTAATGACCTGGGTCTCTGAGACAATCTTAGCTTATTTCTATTTCTTTACTGAGGGGTGGGTTTAAATGCATATCCATTATTTGGGATGAATCACGAATTCTATGATTTGGGGAAGGATGTGAGAATATCCAGGAAGGAAAGGTCATTGGGTGAAGACTAAGACTACTGAGATGCTTCATTAGCTTGGAGGGGAAGTCCAGGTATTGTGCTAAGTAATAATTGCTCATGGTCACCTAGTTGCAGGTTATGGTTATGTGTCCCAAAGCAGGCATAGAGAAAGAGAAAGAGTTAGCTCTACTCCCACTGTCTCAAATCTCTGAGATTTCTGAGGTTTGTGCATGGCCCACCTCACTATTTCCATGCTCTTTCTTCTGTTGCACTGATCCAGGTGCCCTACACTCCTTATTTCTTATATGTTATCTATGATTGAGCAAGGAAATCAGTTATTTCAAAAGTTCATTAACAAATGTGGAATATGAATTTGAATTATTAACATTATATTCTTTATATGAACATGAGGATCTATACAAGAATGAAGTCTGAATAAATTATCAAAAGGATGTTTTCATGTTTTTTAGAAAAGAATAATAACTTTGTAAGTGAATGACAAGATAATAAAGTCTGTATTATGAAATTAACTACCAGAGGTGTCACTAAATGATATAAAGTGGGGCTAAAAGCTGAGAAAAGTTAGTATTGCCTTATTAAATTTGTGTATTTAGTTTTATTTTAGTCCAGTTTACTTGCTATTATTTTCAAGGGAATGTTTATGGCTTAATGCATTTAGAAACATGGTGACAAATCTAGATGTTACTGAAATTAAATTTTCTTAAGTGATTTTGAGTTAGAGTAATTTAATATCAACTTCATATACATAAAGTATACTTCAAAAACCCAGTATCATTCATTTTGCTTAGCCATCTTGTCTAACCATCCAATGACTTAAGATCTTACTTTCAAACTGGTTAGGTATTGATAGGGTGAGAAAAAGGAACAAAGCCCTGAAGACCAGCAGAAAGAATGGAAACAGACAACCTTGGGAGGTAGAATATACAGAGGCCTGGGAGGTGAAAGATGCTCAGGACTCAAAGGGAGGGACTTTAGGTGAAATACCCAACAAAGGGGAGAGGTAACTTGTGAAGTCTATCTCCAGTGGAAGGACAGAGCATCAAGTAGAGAGATGGAGTTGCCATCCCACAGTCAAGAGCCCTGACCCAGAATGGTTGCTGTCTAAATGAACTACAGGGATAGAAACGGAGAAGAGACTGAGGGAGGGGAGGTTCGGTGACAAGTCCAAATTGGGATCCAGCTCAGAGGAGGCTCTGAGGCCTGACACTATTACTCATGCTGTGGTGTGCTTACAGAAGAGCCTGGTATGGCAGTCCTCTGAGAGATCCAGCAGGCAGCTGAAAAATTCAGAAGTAGATACTTACATCCATCCAATGAACAGAAGCCAGGGACCCCTGTGGTTGAATTGGAAAAAAGCTGGAAGAAGCTGAGAAGGAAGATGGCCACATAGGAGTACATGGACACTCAAGATGTCTCAGATACTGAGACACCAACCAGACAGTATAAACTAGCTGATATGAGGGCCTTGATGCATATACAGCAGATAATTGCTTGATCTGGCCTCAGGGAGAGAAACTTGAGGCCTTAGGGAGTGGGGAGGTCTAGTGGTGTGGGTGTGGGGCAATGGGGATGTCCTCTTGGAGACAGGGGAGGGGAAATGGGATGGGGAACAGTCAGGGGGCAGATCAGGAGGAGGATAGTGACTGGACTATATAATTTATATAAATTTATATATTTATATAATTTATATTAAAATAAAAATAATAAAATAAAAAACTAAAAAACAAATAAAGAAATGGTCAAAAAAGAATTTACAATAAACAAAAATAGCAGGAATTAGCATGATAAACAAGAAGTTTAATGAGCTTTTGAAAGGAGGAATCTCAAAGTCCATCCTTTGATGTTCCTTCTTCAAGAAAGAACAAAGGGCATCATTTTCCCATATTTATGGAGAAAACTTGGGAAATTTTGCTTTAAGTTTAAGACATAATAAATAACACATTCATATGGGAAAAACCGATTATGTTTTAGATATGTTAGTAATACAGCTTAAGATACCAATGTTACATTAGTCATAAAGTAATGACCTAATAATCAGGATCCTAGCATCTAAACACCAAAGAACAGGAGGAATTCCATGTCTGAGAACAGAAAAAATGTGAGTAGTCAAGCTTCAGCTAACTCAAGCATCCTCTTGATTTTATTTTATCCTACTCCTCATGGTCAGAATATGTAAACATTTTTATTTTATTGTATTCCTCAATTTATTAGATTGTTATTATTATTATTATATTAAGCAAATGTGGGTGGGGAACTTCTTACTGAATATTCTTTCCAATCTCCAGGTATACACCAAAATATGGCAGATACAGCTAATTATATATGACAACTAGTCATATATAAATATATAAATCCAATCCAGTTAACACATAAAAAGTAATCACACAGAATTTAACACTTAAATATATATAATGAATACTAGCATCTGTGCCATCAGTATTATTCTCTTCTGACTATATGATATATTTACCTTTTGTTATGAAATGAATTTGTATTAAAAGTTGAATTTTGATGGGTAGGACTTAAAAGTTAAAATACTTGATCATCTGAGTGTTTTTTGTCTGTTTGTGAATAATTTTTTGTTTGGTTAGCTGATTAGTTGGTTTTGGTTTATGTTACTGATGTTTATATGCAAAAGTTCTAGGAGCATCACAGTCTCCCAGTTTTGTTTTTTTTTTTTTGTTTTTTTTTGTTTGTTTATTTGTTTTTTTGTTGTTGTTGCCAATATAGATTGAAAATTACCCTGGATAGTCCTTATCAGAGTATTTCATGTAATATCTTTTTATTAAGAATATAATGATATCATTCTTGATTATTTTAGGACATTGATAAGGTGAAGGTAAAAGGAATTATTACACAATAATTTGTGTTATTCATGAGCTTGTATCTCTGGACTTCAATCTTCATAAGTATCTAATGTTCAAATTCCCTGTCCCCATAAGTGAAACAAAAGGTCAACACAGGCATCATTAGAAGAAAATCCTCATCTGTAAGTAAAATCATTTTATGAGTTATTTTCCATGGATGGGTTGAAGTTTATTTTAAAATGACTATTCTTCTCACAATTGCATTAAGAGATAAAAAGTATTTTTTTAAAGATTTCTATAAAGATAGAACTCACTGAGGTACTTGAACATATAATACACATAAATGTGAGGATATTCTAAGCCATTACCTTCAATGCTGCTTCAATCCAGGTTGTTCTATATAAGAGACTACTCTAAGTATTCCTACTAGCCTAGATACCAACAATCTCTTGTGCATGTCAGCTACCCTTCCTATGACTCTCTGGATTTGACTGCCTCTTCTGTTTTCTGAGCTGTGATCCATCCTGAAATCAGGTTTATACTAGGACACAAATAAGAAAAGACAAATATTTTCCCTTTTATTCAGTTAATATTTACTTTGGTGATAAAAAATTCACATATCCAGAATGCTTGTTGAATATTGTTTGTGTAATGGTACACTTTCAATGAATATAACAACAGCATATGAGTAGTATTTCTATACTATACATTAAGAAACATTCTTTAGAATAAAAGTACTGAATACTTGTATTGGGTGGGAGAAAAGGACTGAAGCCTTGAGGACCAGCAGAAAGAATGGAAACAGACAACCTCAGGGCCAAAATCAACCAAATAGAAACAAAGAAAACAGTACAAATAATCAACAAAACCAAAATCTGGTTCTTTGAGAGAATCAATAAGATAGATAAACCCCTAGCCAAAATAATGAAAGGGCCCAGAGGCAGTATCCAAATTAACAAAATTGGAAATGAAAAAGGAGACATAACAACAGAAATGGAGAAAATTCAAAAAAAAAAAAATCATCAGATCCTACTATAAAAGCCTATGCTCAACAAAACTGGAAAATCTAGGTGAAATGGGTGGTTTTCTAGATAGATACCACATACCAAAGTTAAATCAAGAGCAGGTAAACTATCTAAACAGGCCCGTATCACACAAGGAAGTAGAAGAAATCATTAAAACCATCTCAACAAAAAAAAAAAAAAAAAAAAAAAAAGCCCACAGGGCCAGATGGTTTTAGTGTGCAGAATTCTATCAGACCTTCATAGAAGACCTCATACCATTATTCTTCAAACTATTGCATAAAATAGAAACAGAAAGAACACCACCCAACTCGTTCTATGCAGACAAAATTACTCTGATATCTAAACCAAACAAGGACCCAACCAAAAAAAGAGAACTTCAAACCAATCTTGCTTATGAATATCAATGCAAAAATACTCAATAAAATTTTTTCAAACCTAATCCAAGAACACGTCAAAACCATCATTCACCACGATCAAATAGGCTTCATTCCAGGGATGCAAAGTTGGTTCAATATACAAAAATCCATTAACATAATCCACTATATTGTCCCAATTTTTATGTAAGTAATGATTAGATTTAAAGCAACCTCAAAAAGAAAAAAATTGTTTGCACCATGATTGGTGCCAGGTATATTTGGCTAGACAGATCTTATGCTTTAGGATTGAATTCAATATGTTTTTTCTGCTAAATGCTAATTATGTTGTCTCTTAAATTCTTATCTAGTATCCAATGATTATCCAATCTCTCAATGGGTCTTCACTAAAAAACTTTCTACTATATTAGATGGTGATTATTACACAGATAAACAACTGTTCAATACAAAGAGGATAAGAAATTGTACATGACCTAGCTATAACTTTATCTCATCCTGCCTCAGGCTCAGGAATCGTGTCACAAGAGAACACAGAAAAACTATGAAGCCTAGAGGTAGTAGAAACCTGCAGTTAAACAGTAATTATTGGTCATGGCAATGCTGTTCCATCCCAGTACTCAGAGAATCTGTTACTGCTTTCCAAAGGGGTTCAAATAATATAGCTAGACAAAATCCAGGTATGAATGGGAGAAGTACTCATTTATCTAACCCCTAAATAGGAAGTTATTGGTAATTTATAGATGTTGAGGGAGAAAGAGCCCATGTTCTGAAGGCATGCAGCCTTTGAGAAACAACCCATGCGCATATATATATATATATATATATATATATGCATTCCCACATGCAAGCACATACAAGTAATTCCAATAAGTGCACTTATTTGGTTAAAAATAAAAACAGAACACATGAAATTGAAAGAAAATAACGATGTTGAAATACTAAAGTGAAGTAATTGGAGAAGGAAAGCGGGTGGGCTTTAATTATAAAAAATACATATATGCACATATAAATTCTTCAAATAGTAAAAATGTTCAGTATAGAATTACCTTCTAAAGATGTCAAATTTGTTAAAAATATGGTTTTGTTATGATAATTTTATGCTAAAAATTAAATCTCCATTTCATCATCTATGAACAAGAGTACCCATGCATTTATTTGCAAGTAGTCAACAGGAACTAGGAACCTACAAAAACATCCATTTTGTGGAAAATAAATCACCCCCAAACCTTCATATTAGCAGAATGCTGTGAATGCCCTAGACTGTGCAAGACTTCAGCCCAGCCAGCTTCTGATCTTAGCACTTCTGCTTCAACAGCTCATGGTTCTACTGGGAGAGCTCAGTTTTCTATCAATTTCTAAAATTAAACATGAAAGGAATAGGTATATTCTGTGAATATTTTACATGTTTTAATATCTCTCCTACTAAAAGATATTGGAACATCCAAAGTTCAACCATTAGCTGTCTCAGCAATCAGAAATCAGTGTATCTCTTGTAAAACTTTCCTGTAGCATGCTCCTCCTGGTTCACGACACTTCTGTTTCTCAGGTTGAATAACCAAAAACTCCTTTCAAATTTTATTTCCTTCATACTTATTTTATTCTCCTGATACTTTCAAAATTGAAATAGGTTTAACTTAAAATTATAGAATTTTCCTGAGAAATATCAATAAAGGTATTGTCCTGAGATGTTTCTTTTAATTGCAAACATTTAAGAGCTCACAACTTTGATGCAATTTCAGCTTTGACTCATATTAATGTGCTAAAAAATTTACTGAACATTAGTTGTCTCCAAACTTGAAAATTACCACTTTATCTTTTCTTAATGTATCTGTGGGGGAAATTTAACCTTCTAATCAATAAAACTTTTTATGTTGAAAGAGTTCTTGTTTTCTACAACCCAAAATTTTCATTCAATGTATTTTCTGAAATGTTTACACTTCTGAACTTATGTGTAATGATCATAAAACTATATATAGTCTATTTTACAGCCTTTTCCTATGTAGCTAATAATTCAAAAGTTATAGCAACATTTCAAATTTCTTAGATATATTTTTGAGCTATGTTTTAAATTATAATATGACAGTTTTCCTTTTTCCAGAATTCTCAGCATAATCTATCCTATGTTCATGATTACCTTTATTCATTAAAATGATTAAAAGGAGTAGCTCAAATATTTGGACTTTTCATTGTCAGAAAACGGTATGTGCTATGTGTCTTTCAAAGTTTAATTTTAAACCACTAAATTTACATCTGTTATTTAAATTATAAATGGCTACATATAGCATTTTACTTGAATAAAACAATCTTTCCAGTATGATCTGATAGAACATATTGTAGGCTGATTATATAAAATCTACAAAATTAACAATTTCTTTGTAGATCATTTACATGTACAAATTCAGAGAAATTTAGTAAAAGTTTGATAAATTTCCAAGTAATGCACTAAAATGAAAGTAATTTAGAGGAAAAATTCATTGGTGAATCTTAATAACTATAAATGTGTATATATAACACTGTGTGAGGAAGTATGTGGGTAGTAGTTGAGAGTTTCAAATCAGGAGTACTCAGCAGGCCAGGATATGTATGATGTCAGGCAAGGATTAGGATGAGAGTCAGTTACACATAAAAAGCATAAGAATTTAATTAATATAGTGGAAAGACCGTTAAGAATCCTTGTCTTAACATGGAAGCCAGAAGATGGGAAACAATCTTCACCAATTCTACATCTGATAGATGATAGATAGATAGATAGATAGATAGATACATAGATACATAGATTAGATAGATAGATAGATAGACCTCAAGAATCTAGACATCATCAAACAAACTAAAACTAATCCAATTTTTTAAATAGTGTGTAGAATTAAAGAATTCACAATGGAGGAATCATAAATGTCCTAGAAACATTAAGAAACATGTGACATCCTTAACCAACATTAACCAACAGAGAAATAGAAATCAGAACAACTTTGCAATTCTATTTTATACCTGTCAGAATGGCTAATATTTTAAAAAGTGACAGCTTATACTGGTGAGGATATGGAGCAAGTGGACTTTGGAAAACAATATGGTGGTTTGTCAGAAAACTGCAAATCGATTTATCTCAAAATGTCCAGCAAGGACCCTTGCTCAAGTATGTTTTTCATGGCTTTATTCATAATATCCAGGAACCGATAAAACAACTTAAATGTCCCTCAAATGAAGAATGAATTTTTACAAAGGTGGTGTATTTACAAAACGGAGTATTACACACCAGTTAAAAACAATGACACCATAAAATTTTCAGGGAAATGGATACAACAAGAAAATGTCATCTTGAGAGAGGTAACCCAGACTCAGAAAGACAAGCATGGTATGTATGTAGTTATAACTGGATATTAGCAGTAAAGTAAATGACCATCATGCTACAGTCCAATGACCCAGAGAGACAAAATGACAAGGAGTACTTAAGGAGGGGATATAACTTTCTCCTGGCAAATGGAATTAGAATAGATTTTGCAAGTGGACTTGAGGAGGGATTGCTTGAGAACTAGAAAGATCAGATTGAGGAGGAGGAAGGGAGAAATGACTAGAATTGAGAGGCATTTTGGGGGTGAGGTTGAAACTTAGTGAAGTGGAAACTCCATGGAATCTACAAGGGTAAGCTTAGCAAAGACTCCCAGGACATGGGGACTGAACTAGCTGTCTTCTGTAACCAGGCAAGTCCTCATGTGGAGAGATTAGGACACTAACTCAGCCACAAAAGCCTTCAGCCTACAGATTTTCCTGCATGCAGATTGTGCTGGATCCAGAGCCTAGAAGAATCATCATCAGGCACCAGAGATTCCTCATAGAACACTAGTGGAAACAGATGCAGATTCTCACAGCCAAACATTATGCAAAGCTCGAGGATTCCTCTGGAGGAGGGGATGAACATAGGAAACAGAGGATTCAGGGACACACCAAAAGAAAATAGCCTACAGAATCAACTTACAGGAACTCCTGGGAGCTTACAGAGAACAGGGGACCTGTAAGGTTCTGTCCTATGTACTTTGTATATATGTTATGGTTGAGTAGCTTGGTATTACTATGGAAATCCCAAAAGCTGGAAATGTGACTGTTACTAAGACTTTTGACTACTTGTGGGACCCTTTCATTCCTACTGGATTGCCCCATCCAGGCTTGCTGTGATTGACTGTGCTTGGTCTTGTAGCTTGTTATGTCATATTTGGTTTATGTCGCTGGAGGTCTGTGTTTCTCTGAAGGACAGAGGATTGGAGCTGGATCTGGATGAAAGGGGAGGCATGCACTTTTGAGGAAGGTTGAGGGAAGGAGAGTAAGGGAAACCTCTGCTTGGTATAAAAGATATAAGAGAATAATAAATAAAATAAATAAATAAGAATCCTTGTTCTGAACCTGCTAATTTATTGCTATTTTAATATGAAAATAAATATCAAGGATGATCCAAAGTGAGGCTTTGGATAAAGTACCTAAAATTAATTCTTGTTGAATATGTATGGAGTTCATCTCAATTTCAATTTGATATCAGATGGTAAAGTAAATGCAAAAGTAAATAGAAATAAAATGTGATTCAAAATAATGGTGCAGATTAGTCATTAGGAAATTATATATCATAATTTAAGCCCATGCATGTACCATGTGAGCTCAATTAGTTTATTCATATCACATCATATATACATTATAAATATATATGCACATATGTACATATAATGTATGTATATATGTGTTAGAGTAGTTTGGGCTCTATTATAAAGTAATAAAATACTGCTACATGGGAGAAAGTGGTAGTGTGACATTACCAAGTATTAATACATTAAGTAATGACCTTTTCTGTAAATGTTCCACAGGCACAAGAAGCCATTGCAAAGTAATAAACTCTTCTAGTTTTATTGTAGACCTGGGAGCAGTTTCACTATTGCAAAACACACAAAATAGAACATTTATTGCTATTATGCCAAATAAATGAAGTGAAACAACAAAGAGGCCTTTAAATGAACTGTATTTTATGGCTGAAGCACACGGAAGATTAAATGAAAAAATAACTTGGAATTCATTCAGCCATTTTACTTATTCATCTGAATGTGTGACAGAGCACAATGTAACCACACAGATGCAGCCTAAGGTTGCTGCGCTCTGTTTTTGTAGTAGAATTATGAATGAGGTAAAGCTAAATAACAGAATAGGAGATATGACCTGATTATATAGTTTCAGGTAGAATGCAAAAAGAATAAAATGTATTAATTTCTCAACCCTGTTGTACTTATAGTACAGTCAAATAGGTTTCAATTCACTGGATATGTGGCTAATGTTTAAGAGAAATCCAAAGCCACAAACATGTGTGTTTAAATATCTTGTAAAAGTCTAGATGCCAATCTTCAGAAATGTTATCATTGTGAAGAAAATATAACTTTTGAATTTTAAAAATGATTTTATATATAAGAATGTCTTTATATATTAACAACACTAATGGGGTGATTTGATACATTTTTAAAGGAAAGGGGAAGAAAGGGGAGAATATTTTTAGATTACCAGCACCTTCTTTTGAGAACACTGGTCTGTTTTATATCAATGACTCAATATGACAAATCTATCATTTACTTTGAGCAGACATTACTGCAGTAGAAACTAGAGGTAAGTGATTAATCTTATTTCTTTGTTTATACCTTTATTAAGGATATCTGTCTTATTTTATTAATTTGGGTCTAATTTTGGGGCATTAAATTTATTAATGTAAAAAGTAACTGTTCCAATAAAAATTTTGCTGATGCAAGGATGTTAATTTTCTTATATTGGCATCATCATTTATTCTGGGTTGAGATAGCAAACACTTTCAAAAACTTATATTTATCATATACATTTAAAAGAGTTGTGTAACAGAATGGTTTACAATTATATCATGTTGTTCGAATCCATTTTCTAGCTAACAATATCACACACATTTGAGGCTAACAGCAGTTCTTAGAATCTCTGAGTTAACTTCTCACTAAGCTTTCCCTTCCATAATGGTAAAACTAGAAGCAGAACCCTATTAGCATCAAGATGACAAATAACCTCTGCCTCTCTAAGTCTTACTGTGTTATGTCCTAATCGTGGGTTTGTTCAACTAAGATGCTCAGATTCTAATGCATAGAATTTAAAGGGAGAAGGGAGGGATTAGATAAGCCACATGACCAGTGCTAGTTAAAGGATAAAAACTGATATATACTTGTTTTCTTATACCATTAATATTTGGGGGGGGGTATTTTATTTAAAATTTACTGTGCTTTTCAGTTCCATTCCCTTCTTATTTTCCCTTCTATTCTTATGTAAAGAATATATTTCCCTTCTCTCTATGAAAATGAGATTTCTTCCAGTTTAAGCAAGGTTTTTGGTTTTTTTTTTTTTTTTGAAATAAGAGTATTAAAGGAGACAGTTTTACTGACAATGTTTTCTGGTTTTTTTTTTTTTATTTAAATTGTAAAACTTGGGATCAAAATGCTATGTTTTAGGTTTTATTAGAGTATTTTACACATGTTGTATTATATTGTTTTCTCTTTCCACGTCCATGTTTTTTCACTCCACTGCTGCTAATCATGTTCCTTCTTCCAAATAATCTTGCTTTCCCTTTTTGTGTTACATGAATTACATTAGTCTTTCTGTTCCTCTCCTAAGTTCTCTCTTTGCCTCCACATTTTCTTCACTATACAAATAAACACTGTTCCTAGAATATGTATTGAATCAGCTACATTTTTCTTAGTGGACAATTTGACACTTATCAAAATGTAGGTAGTTGTGGTGGTGAGAATTTATTTCTAGGTCACATATTCTACTCCATTGTCTAAATGTATGCTTTGGACCTGCACTATGCTATATTTACATTTATAGCTTCATAGTACAATTTGGAATCAGGTATTAGGATATAGCAAGCATTACTCTTGTTATAATTACTTTTCCTATTCTGGATCTTTTTGTTTGAATTTTAGATTTTTTTTTTTTTAAGTTTAGTGAGTAATGTAATTGAAATTGTGATGGAAAAGGTTCTCAATCTGTAGATTGCTTTAGGTAATATAACCATTTTACAGTATTGATTCTGTCATTGCATAAGCATTATAAGTTTTTCATTTTAGAACTATTTCACTTGATGGTTTGGTTTATTCTTGGGCATTTTTGAAACTATTGAGTATAATGTTTAATTTTCCAAGATTTTTTTCTTGGCAGAATTGTTATTGGAATATAGGTATACAGAAAACATACTAACGATTGTATTTTGATTTTGTAGCCCACTGCTCACTTAACAGTGCATTTAGAAATGAGTTTTCTAGTGGAGTTTGTTGGGTCCTTGAAGTAGAGGGCCATATTTTCTGAAAATGGGAAGCTTTTGAGTTATTTTTTATTCCTTTCTCTTTAATTTCTTCTAGTCGTCTTATTGCTCTTATCATTCCAGATAAGAATTTAAATACTATACTAAATTAGATTGATGTTAGTGAGGACCTTTACCTCATCTGTGAATTTAAAGGAAATAAGGCTATCTGCCCTTTTTTGAAAAGTGTTCTTTCTACTACTTTTTACCCAAAAGTATTATAATGCAGAGGATATGTTTCATCAGAGTTCTTTTTTTTTTTGCATTTACTGAAATAGAACTTTGTTTCCAATACCTATGTCTACTTACTTTGTTCTGTGTTTATTTCCTTTTTTGTATGTTGAAATAATTCATTCATAGTGTATAATTTTCTCATTGATTTCTTGGGTTTAATTTGCAAGAGTTTTATTAAAAATTCATCTGCTCATGAGGGGTAACAATTATTATTTTATTTTATTTCTTTTTCTAGTTTGGTTATTCTATTACAAGCATTGAAAAATGAGTGTTTTAAAAGAACACAATTTTAAAATGTACAGAAAAAAAAAAAAAACCAGAGAATTCTCAACCAAGGAATATCAAATGGCTGAGAAGCATTTAAAGAAATGTTCAAAGACTTTAGTCATGAGAGAAATTCAAATCAAAACAACTCTGAGATTCTATCTCACACTTGTAAGAATGGCTAATATTAAAAAAATAAAAAACCTCAAGTGACAGCACATGCTGGTGAGGATATGGAGCAAGAGAAACACTCCTCCATTACTGGTGGGAGTGCAAACTTGTACAACCACTTTGGAAATCAAATTTAGTTGTTTCTAAGAAAACTAGGAACAGTTCTACCTCAAGACACAGCTATATCACTCCTGTGCATGTACCCAAAAGATGCTCCAACATCCCAGAAAGACACCTCCTCAACTATGTTCATATCAGCTTTATTTATAATAGCTAGAAACTGGAAACAACCTAGATGTCCACCAACTGAAGAAATGTGGTACATGTACAAAATGGAATACTATTCAGCTATAAAAAAAACAAGACATCATAAATTTTGAAGACAAGTGGATGGATCTCAAGAATATAAACCTGAGTGAATCCCAAAAAGACATGCATGATATGTATTCACGCATAAGTGTGTATTAGCCATAAAATGCAGTACGCCTATGCTTCACAAGACTGAAGAAGACTGAACAGGAAGAAAGGCACAAGCAAGGATGCTTGATTCTCACTTGGGAGGTTGAATGGAATGGTCATGAAAGACAGATGGAGGAAGGGAACTGAATAGAAGAAGGAATAGGGAAGGAAGTAGGAGGTTCAGGTTTGCGTGTGGGGAGGGACAGGGGAAATGGCCAGATGGCTGTGAAAATGGATAGAAATCTGCAACTAACTGATGGGACAGGGGCAGGTAAGAGGCATCTCCAGGATGAGAAGGAGACCTGGGATAGGGGAGGTGCCCAAGATTCAATGAGGGTGTCTTTAGCTGTTACTCACAGTATTGGGGATATAGCGACTGAGGGGGCTGCCTAAACCCCAATGGAGACATAGCGACAGCAACACACCCACAACACTTTCTTCCAAAAACTTGTTGACAAGAAAATGAGGGATTTGGGATGGAACAGGTACTGAGGGATGGCCAGCCAATAACCAGCTCAACTTGAGACCCACCACATTGACAAGCACCAATCCCTGACACTATTTATGATGCTCTGTTATCCTTGTAGACAGGAGTTTAGCATGGTTATCCTTTGATAGCTCCACCCAGCAGCTGACTCAGACAAATACAGACACCCACAGCCAAGGAGTGGATAGAGTTAGGAAACTCTTACAGGAGAATAAAAAAAGGATCTCAACCTGTAAGGGGCTCAGGAAGACCAACAGAATCAACTAACCTGGACCCTTGGGGCTCTCAAAGTCTAAACCACCAACCAAATATACATGATCTTGTCCTAGGCCTCCCCACACATATGCACACAAGTGCTGTTTGGACTTCATATGGGTCTCCAACAACTAGAAGGAGAACTATCTCAAAACCTGTTGCCTGTACATGGGATGTGTTCTTCTAGTTGAGCTGCCCTGTCTGGCCTCAGTGGGAGAGGAAGTTCATAGCTTCTCAGACTTGAAATGCCAGGGTAGGGGTATTCCCCGGGGGTCCCCATCAACTCAGAAAAGGAGAGAGGGTATGGGGGAAGGATTGAGGAAGGAGGGGACCAGGAGGGGAGCAGTGAGTAGGATGTACAGAGAATAAATAAAATATATAAATAAGTAAAGGGAGGAAGGAAGGAAGAAAAGAAAGAAGGAAAGAAGAGTTCATTTAGGCTTACTTTCCTAGGGGATTTAAGAGTCCTTTGTAGCTGGAAAACACAGTAGCAAGAGATAGGCCTGGCAGCAATAAAAAGAAGCTAAGATTTCACATCTTCAAATACAAGAATGAAGTAGAAAGAGCCAGCTAGGATTGGTATGAGACCATAGATACTCAAATCCCATTTGAAGTAGCATACTTCCTGCCATAAAAATACAACTCCTAAGATTCCAAACACTGCAAGAAACTGGAGACAAAGTGTTTAAATATCTGAGCTTGTGAAAGATATCCTCATTGAAACCACTAGGGACTGTCTGCAAAAAATGTCAGAATACAAATATTTACAGATTCCATTTTGTACTAAAATCATGTATTCATATAGGTAAGTGTTTTATTCGACTACTCTAACATATTTTTATTAAGTGATACTAACATGCCAAATCATGAGGGGAATATTGAAAACAAGAATAAAACAAAATCTTAACCTTTCCAGAAAGCACACAAAGTATTTATGTAACTGCAAAAAAATTATTAAGTGATGTCCTTTTAGTAGCTTTATAATTTCTACATCTTTGTGTGCACTTGTCAAATATCCTACATTGAACATATTATACTCATAAGGGAAATGTAAAAAATTGTTTTAAAATTAGCTGAATTTTAAATTCAGATATAATGTATATAATATTTATATATAATATATATATAATAAAAATTTTAAAATTAACTGCCCCCCTTTACCTCTCTTTCTCTGCTTTCCCATTCAGGTCCTTCCCACCCTCTGTCTTCGATTGTGATTATTGTTTTGTTCCCCCTTCTAAGTGGGATTGAGGCATTCTCACTTGGTCCTTTCTTCCTATTTAACTTCTTATGGTCTATGGGTTGTATCATGGGTATTCTGTACTTTTTGGCTAATACCCACTTATCAATGAGTACATACCATGTATGTCTTTTTGGGTATTGATTACCTTGCTCAGGATGATATTTTCTAGTTCCATCCATTTGCATGCAAAATTCATGATGCCATTATTTTTAATACCTGAATAGTATTCCATTCTGCAAATGAACCACATTTTCTCTATCTTATTTTTCAGTTGAGGGAAATCTGGGTTACTTCTAGTTTCTAGCTAATATGAATATGGATGCAATGAACATGGTGTCCTTGTAATATTGTAGAGTATCTTCGGGGTATATGCCCAGGAGTAGTTGTTGGCATTGGAGCCTACATCCTCGGAGTCAAGTGTTGAGTTCACCCGTAGGTGACAAGGACCCTCCCCATAGGCAACAAGAACCTGCATGTGCGTGAGCATCTGTTGCCATGGCAACCACCATACATTCCCAGTATTATCTGTCTGTGCCTTACCTGTGCAAGGTAGTGCATGTGACTACATCATGGCACGAATATAAGGCAGAGCCCCCTGACCTTGAGTTCTTCTCCTTCTTCTCCTTCTCCTTCTCCTTTTCCTTCTTCATCTTTTTCTTCTCCTTTAGTCCTTTTTCTCTTCCCCCTTCTCCCAATAACCTTCCTCTCCCATGGAGCTGTGCTGGCCTGGTGTGATATGTCCAGATATGAGATACCATACTAACATAACAGTATAATAGTTGTATTTTTAGGTACAACTATTTTCAAATTTCTGATGAATTGCCAGATTGATTTCCAGAATGGTTGTAACAGTTCGCAGTCCCACCAGTTATAGATGTGTGCCCCTTTCTCCACATTCTCATCAGCATGTGCTGTCACTTGAGTTTTTCATCATAGCTATTCTGATTCATGTAAGGTAGAATCTCTGTGCCATTAGCATTTGCATTTCTCTCATAACTAAAGATGTTAAATATTTCCTAAAGACTTTCTTGGCCACTTGAGATTCCTCTGTTGAGAATTTTCTGTTTAGTTCTGTGTGCCATTTTTTAATTTGGTTTGTTATAATCTAACTTCTTGAGTTCTTTAGATATTTTGTATATTAGTCCTCTATCCAATGTAGTAAACCCAATCTATAGGTTGCTGTATTGTATTATTAACAGTATACTTTGCCTTTCGGAAGATTTTCAATTTCAAGAGTTTATCCATTGTTGATCCTAGAGTCACTGGTGTTCTGTTCAGGAAACTCTCTCCTAAGCTGATGTGTTGGAGGCCATTTCCTACTTTCTCTATCATTAAATTTAGTGTATCTGGTTTTATGTGGTGGTCCTTGACCCATTTCAACTTGAGCCTTGTGCAGGGGGGTGATAATGGATCAATTTGTGTTTTTCTACATGCAGGCTACCAGTTACACCAGCTCCATTTGTTCAAGATGCTTGCTTTATCCATTGTATGGTTTTTGCTTCTTTATCAAAGATAAAGTATCCACAGGTTTGTGGGTTTATTTCTCGGTCTTTGCTTCTATTCCACTGAAGGACCTGTTTCTCTCTGTGCAAGTAACATGTAGCTTATATCAAAATTGCTTTGTAATAAAGCTTGAGGTCAGGGATCACGATTCTCCCAGAAGTTCTTTTATTATTCTGATTTATTTTGGCTATTACAGTTTTTTTTTTTCAAATGAAGCTGAAAATTGCTCTTTCCATGTCTGTAAAGAATTACATTGGAATTTCGTTTGGGATTGCATTGAATCTGTAGCTTGCTGTTAGTAAATTGACCATTTTCACTATGATAATTCTACCAATCAATGAGCATGAGAGATCTTTCCATCTTCTGAAATCTTCTTCGATTTCTTTCTTCAGGGACTTGAACTTCTTGTCACACAGATTGTTCCTTTGCTTCATTAGATTTACACCAAGATATTTTATATTATTTGTGGCTATTTTGAATTATGTTGACTTCTTTTCCAACCAGTTTATCCTTTGCATAAAGGAAGGATATTGATTTCTTGTGTTTATTTTCTAACCAGCCACTCAATGTGTTTATCAACTGTACCAGTTCTTTGATATTTCATAGGGCCAGAAAACATCTTTAAGAAAATCATAGAACACTTTGCTAATCTAAAGGAAGAGATGATCATAAAAGTACAAGAAACCTACCACTCACCATACAGATTAGAACACAAAAGAAAACTCTATGGATGTATAATATTCAAAACACTAAATGTGCCGAACAAAGAAAGAATATTAAAAGCTGTAAAAGAAGAGGCCAACTAACATATAAAGGCAGACCTATCAGAATTACACCTGACTTCTCAACATGGGCTCTAAAAGCCAGAAGATTCTGGCCAGATTTCTTGCAGACTCTAAAAGACCACAAATGCCATCCCAGATTACCGTACCCATCAAAATTCTCAGTCACCATAGATATAAAAATCAAGAAATTCCATGACAAAACCAAATTTAAACAATATCTTTCTACTAATCCAGTCCTACAGAAGATACTATAAGGAAAACTCTAAAACAAGAGTATAACTACACCTAAGAAAACACAAGAAATTAGTCACATCACAACAACACAAAAGAAGAAAATCACACACATACATACATAATATCATCTCCAACAACAAAATAATAGGGAATAAGAATCATTGGTTATTTATATCTCTTACATCAATGGACTCAGTTCCCCACTAAAAGGCAAAAGCTAATAGACTGAATACATAAACAGGATCCATCATTTTTCTGCATGCAAGAAATACACCTCTGCAATAAAGATAGATACTCCCTCAGAGTTAAGGAATACCTCAGAGTAAAAGTTTTCCAAGCAAATGGTCCCAAGAAACAAGTTGGAGTAACCATTTTAATATCTAATAAAATAGACTTTCAACCAAAGTAATCAAACGAGATGGGGAAGGACACT
This sequence comes from Rhynchomys soricoides, assembly GCA_019843965.1. Taxonomy (NCBI): domain Eukaryota; kingdom Metazoa; phylum Chordata; class Mammalia; order Rodentia; family Muridae; genus Rhynchomys; species Rhynchomys soricoides. The sequence continues at coordinate 7,462,253 of JADRCH010000046.1, forward strand.
CCATACTCATTAAAAGAAAAGTCCCCCAAGATTAACTCTCAATTTTAAATATCTATGCCACAAATGTAAGCACACTCACATTCATAAAAGAAACCTTACTAAAGATTAAAATACTAATTTAAACCCACCCAATAATAGGGGAAGACTTCAACACCTCTCTCTCACCAAATCATTAAAACAGAAACTAAACAGAGACATAATGAAACTAACAGAAGTTGTAAATCAAATGGATCTAACAGATATCTATAGAATATTTCATGCAAAAATAAAAGAATATACCTTTGCCTCAGCACCTCAAAGAATTTTATTCAAAATTGACCATATAATAGAACACATAACAAGTGTCAACCGATACAAAAAGATTGAAGTAATCCCTTATATTCTATCAGATCACCACGGACTAAGGCTGGACTTTACCAACAACAAAAACACCAGAAAGCCCACATACTCATGGAAACTGAATAAATTTCCAGACAAATATAAACATTCCTTTTAGTACTTATCATCTTATTACAAAATTGTGCTTTCCTTTTTATAGATTCTGTGGTTTTTAAGTTTCTTACTGATACTTTAATGAGCCACTGATCAACAAAATTTTGTTCAAACTGCAAAATTTTTTCTCGGCTTTGTAGCTTTTCTTGCCACTGATCTCTAGTATTATTTCTCTATGCCCAACAAAATGTGTAAACATAGTTTTGTTCTAATATATTTATTTTATTTTACAATGGTATATTTACTAATTAATATATTCTGACCAAGGATTATCCTTCCCAAATTTCTCCAATATCCTTTCTACCTACCAAACCAACCAACTCCACACCATCTCTTTCCTGCCCCTCAGAAAGCAAGCAAAGAGGCAAACTAACAAAAAGGAGAAAGTGAGGGAGAGAGAGAAAACAAAAACAAAACAATAAACATATATACATACAACATATATACAAAAACATACATACAGATACATACATAAACCAAACCCACACAAACACAAAATCAGAATCCATAATATGGAAGACCTGTATACATATTTAGAGTCCCATGTTTTATGGCTTTCATGTCTTCTGAATAAGACATATATTCTTCCTCCTCTGTTTATTTTTTGCATATATTTCTCAGTTATGGTTTGGTGGTAATGAACAGTTTGGTCTTTTGTAAAATATAATAATTTCTCTATCAATTCAAAACAATGTATTTTGTGGAAACAGCAGTTTTGGAAAGTAGTGACTTATTTTTCATGGATTAAAAAATATACCATTACATGTATACCTGTTATTAAGTAATGCTGGTAAGAGAGCTGATGTTATTTTCATATTAAGTAAATTGGCATTTCCCTTTTATAGGTTTTAAAGTTTTATTATTTATGTATATACTATATTATATGTATATATGCACATATATATAGATATTTATATAATATATTATTCATGTATTTTATATATATATATACACTTATATGTTTTATATATAATAAAGACACATTAAAAGTCTATCATAGCCAATTGACATATCACCAATGATCATAAGTGAAAACATGGGAAAGTAATGCTAAAATTTACTATGAGTTTATAATTTTTTTAGTAGTACATTTGTAGATAGCAAATGAATAAGTTCAAAGAAGAAGGTAGAGTAATGAAACACATTAAAATAAGTTTTAAAAGACAGGACAATAAGTAGAGAAGAATATTATGTAAGAAATAATCTCAACATATTAGAAAAAATAAAATCCATAACAGACAAAAAGAAAAAAGTCCAAAGTGATAAAGTTCTAACAAATTAGATACATATAAGAAGGGATCAAAAATGAAACCAGATAAAAGTTTTGTTGACAATAAGGTAGATAAAATACTATTACAAGTGTAATACGAAATAACAAAAAAAAAAAAAAAGAAAGAAAAAGGAAGGGGCTACTGTGTGATAAAATGAAAAAGTAATACAAACAAAAATAGATGAGTGTATGTACAAAAATAAAATTTAAGAACTTGTTTAAATGAGATAATGTAAAAGTATTGACAAAAATGTAACCAAAATGAGTTTTGTAAGCAAAACTCAAGTATCTGTTTGATCCACATAATCTAGATTTGGATTTGACTCCAGAACTCATTGGAATAGATTGTTTTGATGAGGTTTTTGTTTTTTTCTTAGTTTGTGTTGTTTTATTCTTCCTGTCACCTATTTTGTGTCTAATTTGTCTTCCAGTATAAAGCAAGTTCATTTATTTTCATGAACGTAATTCATAGCTGCTCAAATATTTGGAGGATTTACTAAGGTCTAATTACGTAGGTTCCTCCTCTACTTAATGACAAAAATCATAGATCTCAGGGGAAGAAATAAAATGAAAGACCTCATTTATCATAAATCATTCTGTCCTGTTCTCTGTACTAGGTTTAGAATGATATAATTAAGAAAAGGAGTCATCTCCTATTTCCAGCTTTTGGTAGTTAATTATTTTTATCTTACTTGCTCTTTAGAACTGATGTTTTAAATCATACCAAATACATATCCATGCTTTTGAAACAGCAGACTCCTTTAAATAGCTTTATATGATTACCTTCTCTTTTTATATATGTCTTAGTGTGCTAAGATTTTATGTAGCCCATGTGCTTGTTACCATTATTAAGCTCCTTTAAACACTTTTCTTTTTTAAATTTTTTTAAATTTATTTACATTTCAAATGTTGCTGCTCCCCTTCCAGGTTTTCCATCTCCAAATCCTCTATTCACCCCCTCCCCACTGCTTCTATGAGGGTGCCTACCACCCACCTACCCATTTCTGCCTCACTGTCCTAGCATTCCCCTGTGTTAGGGGATCGAGGTCATCGAACCTCCATAGTACCAAGGATCTCCCCTCCCATAGATGCCAGATAAGACAATCCTCTGCTACATATGCAACTGGAACCATGGATCCCTCCACGTGTACTCTTTGGTTGGTGGTTTAGTCCCTGGGAGTTCTGAGGGGTCTGGTTGGTTGACATTGTTGTTCTTCCTATGAGGTTGCAAACCCATTCAGCTCCCTCAGTCCTTGCCCTAACTCCTTCATTGGAGTCCCTGCACTCAGTCCAATATTTGGCTGCATGCATCTGCATCTATATTGGTCAGGATCTGGCAAAGCCTCTCAGGGGACAGCTATACCAGACTCCTCTCAGCAAGTGCTTCTTGGCATCAGTAATAGCATCTGGGTTTAGTTTCTACAGATGGGATGGATCCCCACATGGGGCAGTCTCTGGATGTCTTTTCCCTCAGTCTCTGCTCCACTTTGTCCTTGCGTTTCCTGTAGACAGGAGCAATTCTTGGTTAATATTTTTGAGACGGGTGGGTAGCCCCATCCCTCAACTGGGAACTGTGCCTAAACTCTGGATATGGTCTTTACACATTCTATTTCACCTTTGTTGAGAATTTCAGCTAATGTCATCCCAGATCCTGAGATGCTTTTGCTTTCCTGGCATCTGAGACTTTATAGTGACTACCCCCATTTCCTCATCCCCCCACTGCTACACACCTCCATTTAATTTCCTGACCTTCTGTATTGCCCTTCCCCATCTCCTCCCACAACTGATCCTGCCCCCCTTCCTTTTCCCTCCCACTCCTCTCTCCTTCCCAGGTCCCTCCCTTCCTCTACCTCCTATGAGTATTTTGTTCCTTCCCCCTTCTAAACGGACTGAAGCATCCACACTTCGGTCTTCTTTTTACTTGAGCTTCATATCGTCTGAGAGTTGTATCATGGGTATTCCGAGCTTTTTGCCTAGTATCCAATTATCAGTGAATGCATACTATGTGTTCTCCTGATTATATTTAATCACATTTGTCATTTTTCAACTAAAGAATAGTGTTTGAGAGAGATAGAAAATTAGAGATAGCTTCTGTTTCAGAAGCTAAATTAAAATAGAAAATTTGGCATACTTGCTGTCACATAAAATAACAGGGATTTAGTCATATACATAATTTAAAAGTTACTAAATGATAAAAACATTAAAATATCTGTGTCTAAAATTTACATTTTATATTAAATCAAGAATATGACTTACAGAAAACATAGTGAAAATTATGTAGAAGTTATATTTTGAGACAAAAGCCTAAAACACTGAAATTTTTTACAATTATATTCTAGAAATATTTATTAAAATAGCAAGACAAAGTCCTGATACTGCCTTGCCAAATAATTATTATTTTCTGAACTTCTATCCTCAAATCACTTTCTGTGGTCAACTGTTAATACTAGCCAAGCAACATTTTATATATTTTTAAATTTCCTTTTCTTTATTTTCTTTTACATTAATTATTTATTCACTTTATATGCAAGTCCCCTCCTCTGCTCTCAGTCTTATGCTCACAAATCAGTTTCCCCACTACATGCTCCTCTTCTCTGAGGAGAAGGTAAAGCCTCCATAGGTCAAAACCCTCCACAACACCCACCCACACCACCACCACTACCCAGCCCCCATACTTCTATTAACACCAGGACTAAGCACTTCCTCTCCCACTGAGGCCCATCCAGCAAGTCAGCTAGAGGAAGGGAAACAAATGGCACACACGAGCCAGAGACAACCCAGCCCCAACTCTGATTGTTAGGGGATCCACAGGAAGACCAAGTGACCCATCTGTGACCAATGTGTAGTGGACATGTTTCCAGATCCTGCATGCCATTGGGTTTGTAGTTCAGACTCTGTGAGTCTCCATGGACCCAGCTTAGTTGACTCTGTAGGTCTTGTCATGTCCTTAACCCATCATGCTCACTCAATCCTATCACCTACTCTTTCACAGGACTCTGAGAGTTCCATATTATGTTTGATTGTACATCTCTGCATCTGTTTCTATCATCTGCAGGATGAAGCCTCTCAGGAGAAAGTAATGCTAGGCTCATGTCTTAAAGCGTAGCAGAATATCATTAATAGTGTCAGTGGTTGGCTTTCTCCCATTGTGTGGGTTTCAAGCTGGGCCAGTAATTGGTTGGCCATTCTGGCAATCTCTGTTTTATCTATCCCTGCATATCTTGTAGGCAGGACAAATTTGGATCAAAGATTTTGTGGGTAGGTTGATGTCCCTCTCCCTCCACTGAAAGTCTTGGTTGGCTACAGGTGGTGGTCATATAAGTTTCCATATTCCCACCTGCTAGCAGTCTCAGCTATGGTCATCCCCACAGATTTCCAGGAGCCTCCCATATCCAGGTCTCTGGCTATTCCCAGAGACGCCCCATACAAATTTACATTCTCTCTACTAAAACTCTCTTACCACTACCATGATGCTCATCCCTTTTCTCTTCCTCATCCCCTCTACCATCTACTTCCTTCTCTCCATCCACCTCCAATGTCTATTTTATCTCCCTTTCTGAGTGAGATTCATGTTTCTTCTCTTGGTGTCTACAGGGCTCCATGGCACCAAATTTTCTTGTTAATGCTGTTTTCTAAAATAATTTTAAAGAAAAATTTAATAATAATATGAATCATAGTGTAACACAATCAATATACATATTTTAGAACAAAAGTCCAATAAATAGTGCATGTTAAGAATCATAAGGAGGCTGAAGAGATACCTCACTGGTTAAGGCTACTCTTGCAATTGCTGTAGGTTCAATTACTAGAACACAGAGAGCAGTACACAGCCATCTATAGCTAGGTCTACGCCCCTCTGACCTCCTCTTTCAACTTTTATGGGCACAAGGCATGTAAATGATACACATGTATGGAGATAAACCCATTCAAACACATAAAATAATACAAGACCATTTGAGAAGATACATAATAAGAAAATCATGGTTTTCGTTTTTGTTTTGTTTTGTTTTTGTTGTCAATTTTAAGGTTTTTTAAATTATCTAATCATTTTTAACAGTCCAGATTTTATTTCCCCTCACAGTCCACCCTCTGACTGTTACACAACCCATACCTCCTCCCCTTTCCCCTTCCCCTCGTCTCCAGGAGGATTTCCCCTCCTCACCCCCCACCACATCAAACCTCCCCACTCCTTGAGGCCTCCAGTCTCTTGAGGGTTAGGTGCATCTTCTCTGACTGAGTCTAGACCAGCAGTACTCTGCTGTATATGTGTCGGGGGCCTCATAACAGCCTGTGTATGTTGCCTGGTTGGTGACCCAGTATCTGAGAGATTTTGGAGATCCAGGTTACTTGAGACTGATGGTCCTCCTACAGGGTCACCCTCCTCCTCAGTTTCATGCACCTTTTCCCTGTTCAACTACAGGGGTCAGCAGCTTCTGTATATTGGTTGGGTGTAAATATCTGCATTTGACTCTTTCAGCTACTTGTTGGGTCTTTCAGAGAGCAGTCATGATAGGCCCCTTTCTGTGAGCATATTATAGCCTCAGTACTAGTGTCAGACATTTGGGCCTCCCCTTGAGCTGGATCCCAATTTGGCCCTGTCATTGGACCTCCTCTTCCTCAGGCTCTTCTTCATTTTTATCTCTGCATTTCTTTCAAACAGAAACAATTGCTTATGACTGAACAAAAGTATAGAACTTTTTGGACTGTACTGCAACATGTTGGAATGAGTTTTAATTTATTTTGAAAATCTGTATTTCCTTAAATCTCTATAAGTTTAAGTCAACATAATAACACCATAGAATTATCTGAAAGATAAGATCACAGTAAGAAAAAAAAATTTAAAAAAAATCACAGTAAGACTTTTACTTAAATTATGTTATAGCTATTTTTAAATTAATATCTATTTTTTCTAATTCATTGATGATGGAATCTTAAAGTTTAATAGTAGAGAGAAACAATATAATTCTAAAGTCTATCTCTTAGTTAAGGTTTCTATTGTGATTAAAATATAACATGACCAAAGTAACTCTTAAAAAGGAGAACATCTAATCAGGGCTGACTCATAGTATCAGAGGTTTAATCTGTTATTGTCATGATGAAAATCACGTAAATACACAGGCAGATGAGGTGTTGGAGAAGTAGCTTAGACCTCTACATCCAGATTGGCAGGCAGCAGGAAGAAAGAGATGCTGGGCCTGTGTTCTTAAAACTTACAAGAACACTACTGGCAGGGCCACACCTACTCCAACAATGCTACACCTCGTAAACCCTCCCAAATTAGTGCCATTCCTTCATGATCAAACTTGCATATTACTCTATTTGAAGCATTCTTATTCAAGGTATTATACACTATATGGAATCAGTATTCAGAAAATGTTATGTCACTAGATAATTAAATTATTTCAGATAAAAAAACACTTTGTGTCTTTTATGTTAGAATTTCACAATTAAATTAGAATTTTAAAGGTGAGGATACTAAAAAGCATATCATTTAGGATTCAGTTACATTTCCAAATTAAATTTCATTTATCAGTCAATTTCTTCCTAGGTACCATATGGAGGACTTCTAGAAATTTTATTATATTCTTGGTAATAACCTCAGAGTACAATTACAGTAACTAGTACTTAGTACATTTATGCTTAATTTGAGATTTGAGCTAAACCATAGGTTTCAAAGTGCAGATTCAACTTAATATTCTGTTCTGTTTCTTTTTTCAAACAACTGGCTATTGCATGCTTTTCTGAAGTTACATCAAAAGTTTCATCTAATGTTAACTACTTATTAATTATTCTGAAAGATTATTAAATATATTAGGAACTTTATTAATTCTCCCTAGTTTATAGATTATTCTATTTCTAACATTATTTATAAAAATAACTTTAAAGTATGCAAGAAACAGGTGAGAGAACTAACAGTCATAAAATAAATAAAATGTAAATGATCCATTTAATAACCAGAAGGATGGTTTAACATAGATATATGCTTAAGGAAAATTAAAAGATATTTAAAAAATATTTTATTAGTCTTATTTTTACTTAAAAGACAAATTGTATCAGAGGAAATAAAATGTTAGGTGCATTTTATTATCTTTCTTATATTTGAATTTATATTAAAGGTATAGATAGATAGAGAGATAGAGAGATAGAGTCATGTTCTACAGAAACTACTTGCAACAACTACGTCTTTGGAGAAGGAAAGAAATAGATGATTCTACCACCTACCTTCCTAGATATTTACATGTACAATTACTTACATTTGAGTTGAGTTATTTCAGTACTATTTTTGATATTCCAGTGAAATAATTTAAAAACAAGTCATATTGTGCAGACTGTATTATAAAAAATGGTTGCAATAATAAAGATAAAATTGAATTTAGGTTAAAATTTTAAAGATGGAACTTAAGGAAAACACATTGAGGGAAGTAGGAGAGATATAATAGAAGGAAACTGAGATAGAGGTATGACCTTATTTTGTTTATAAATATGTGAAATTCTTGAGAATAAAACACATTAAAATATTTTATATAATGATTTTGAATTAACATTACTGATCTGTTTAAAATTTTGAGTCATGATTTCATATTAGATTAGTTTAACTAGAACCGAGTAAAGGAAATTGTGCACTAGTAGCAGACACAGTGTCGCAGACCTGTATACCTGTAGTCTGCATATTTGGGGGTGTAAGGCAGAATGGCCACTTAAGCACAACCCAAGATTTCAACACCAACCTGGGAATCTAGAAAACATAACAATCTCTCTCTCTCTCTCTCTCTTTCTCTCTCTCTCTCTCTCTCAATATATGAAAATGACATATATTTATACATACAATTAATGCTCTAAAGATAATGTATAATTTCCTTATTAGCAGTGCAAGTTATGTTATACAAATAAATGGGTTTTACCTTTCTAAATATTTCAAAAATATATATAATATTAAATTTGTTTATTTGCTTGTATGAGTTTGTGCATATCAGAGGACAATACACAGGAATTTGTTCCCTACGTTATTCCCAAGATGGAACTGAGACAATCACATTTGTTGGTAAGTGACTTTTTAACTGATGAGTCATCTTGCCACCCCTCAAATGTTTATTCACACATCTTTTTATACTGATTGGCCTCATTATTATTCACATACAGCTTCATAAAGAGACATAGCTATCTTAAAAACAAGGCAGAGAGATTGAAATTACACTTGAGACTTACATTCACATTCTACTGAAAAGAGCTACTTATATGGGACGTTGCTAGCTGTGTAAAACAAGCCCCAGAATCTATTCAATGGAATTGTAGCTATATCTTAGCAACTGCTATGCACTGTGAAAAGAAAATCTCAACACTGATCAGTAACTATTACCCTTACCATAAAGCTCAGTTAATACATGTAAACACATATGTAAATATATAAATATAATCCATATATATATATGCATGCATACATACATATATACATGCATACATACATGTAAATATGATTAGGGAGCTACACTCAGAAAACATATTTTTCACTTATTATTAGTTATTAAACATATTTTCATATATTTCATTTCAATTATAGTGTATTCATTTTCCAAAAAGTCTACTGTGTAGGTAAGAATTCTTCAGTTTCACATTGTTATAGCAGTGATTTCTAGCTGCAACTCACTTATACACTAAAATATGTTATAATATTTTTCTGGTTTTGTTTTCCTTTTTGCTTTTGAATTTTATAATGCAAACAATTTGAATGGATCAAATCTACCCCACTATTCCGTCTGCCCCAATACCTCACTTACCAAGCCCAACATGTTTTTTAATGATTAAAAGCTGTATTCTTAATGTCCCTTAATAAACATCCCCAAAATACACTTCAAGTACATATTCAATCTTCAAACTCTAAGCAAATTGACTGCCTGCAATATGTTCTATGAGATAGTCAACCACTTACTACCAGTTAGCTTTACAGTAGTTTTTCTTTGTATGTCAGTAACCCTGCAGTTTTTGATCTTTACTCTATGACCCAGGTCAGGACATGATGTTCCACAATGCTTTGGTGTTGGTAGGGATTAATTCACCTTCTATAGAATGGGAGAAGTACCATTCTGTGTTATAAACTTGTGATTGACAGTCCCAATTGGACAAAACATGAACACTGTGACACTATCTGTGGAGCATTGCGAACAGCTATTGTGTTGCTGAGAGAACTCAAAAGTGTTCTCTTCACCTTGTCACCCCTGGAATACAGACTTGTAAGCCATGTTCTAATTCCACCCTGCTCTATCTGTACGACAACAACAACAACAAAAATCTCACCTTGCTCCACAGGACACTATTTTCTATCATGTGTGTTCCCAAGTTCAATTTCACAAGTGCAAAGGAAGCTCAATAAACATTTTAATAAATATATTTTCATACATTAAGATTAAAATTACTCTAGAGTTAGAGTATTGCCTCACTAACAACCCTCACCTACCTTTAAATAAAAGGAATCAATCTTTAGATGATCTTTTCCTTAGGATTCCTAAGTGATGCTTCTCCATTTTTTTCTTACCCTGTACACATACATACGTGACAGAAATACACACACACACGTGTGCACACACACACACACACACACACAATGTGACAAGTACTTAAAATTACTAAGATTTACACCCATTAAACATCTCCCATTTCTTTCTGGCTTCTACTACTACTTGTCTCTCAACAAACTTGCAGAAACTTAGAAGGGAAATAGGTTTCCTGGTGCCAGAAGTACTATGCCAGCTTTGTGGGGCCTTACTTACATAGTCTTACTCACCTATGATTCTATAAACTACCTGGGAAGAAGAAATTACTAATTGTGAAATTGGGAGATTATGTTTATGGCCTGACTAACAGCCTTCTACTTTTCCATGTATGTGTCTTGTACTATATGCCTGCTCAAATACCATGATATTGGACATGATGGGCCCTAGGGGCCAGAAGGCTGAACATTGTAAGCAAAACTGGCAAAATGTCAAACTGACTTTTAAATATTGTGTTTATACTCAAAGACAGATGTCTTTTCCTTTAGTTTTTAAAGTTTTTATTGATTAATTATATACTTTACATTCCAATCACAGCTTCCTTTCCCTCCTCTCCTCCCATTTCCTCCCTCTTACCTTGTCTCCCCCAGGTACATCCCTCATCCCATTCTCCTTAGAAAAGGGGAGTGTCCCCATGGATACCAACCAGCTTTGATTTAGTAAGTTACAGTAAAATTAGGTGCATATTCTATTGAAGCTAGACAAGGTAACACAATTAGGGAGGAAGGATCCAAAGGAAGTCAGTGTAGTCAGACAGTGCCTTCACCCACTTTAGGAGTCTTAAATGAAGACCCAGCTGCACAACTCTTACAGATGTGCAGAGGGCCTAGGTCTGTCCCATACATTCTCTCTGACTGGCAGTTTAGTCTCTGTTAGCCCCTATAGGTCCAGGTTCATTGACTGTAGAATTTCTTATAGTATCCGTGACTACTCTGTGTCCTTCAATCCTCTTTCCTCCTGCTCCTCTTCTTCCTCCTCCTCTTCCTCTTCTTTCTCCTCCTTTTTCTCCTTCTCCTCCTCTTCCTCTTCTACAGAATTCCCCAAGATCCACAAAATATTTGGCTGTGGGTCTCTGCATCAATTTCCATCAGTTGTGGTGTGAAGCCTCTCTGATGATAGTTATGCTAGGCTCCTTTCTGCAAATGCAGCAGAATACCATTAATAGTGTCAGGAGTAGGCTTCCTCTCATGGTATGGGTTCAAGCTGAGCCAGTTATTAGTTGGCCCTTCCCTCAAATTCTGTTTCATTTTCTATCAATGTACACCTTGTAAGCAGGACAAATCTTGGGTAAAATGTTTTGTGGATAGAATGGTGCCCCAATCCCTCGATTAGACATCTTGTCTGATTACAGGAGATGACTCTTTCAAGTTCCATATCCTCCACTGCTAGGAGTCACTCTCTTAGGTTCCTGGGAGTTTCCTTGCTCTATGTTTCTAGCAAATCACAGAGATACCTTAGCCCAATCCATTTGTCATACCCAGTATTCTCTTCCATTCTCCTTCCACCACCTCATCCATCCTGCTCCAATCCTCACTCCCCTCCCTCCATCCACCACTGATGTCTAATCTCTTTCCCATTTTCATGAGATGAAAGCATCCTCTCCTTGGCCAACCATGGTTATTTATCTTCTTTGGGTCTGTGTTTTATAGCATGGGTATATACACTAAGAAAGAATGTTAGTCTTGCTGGGTCTGGATTACCTTTCTCAGGAATGATCTTTCTTAGTTTCATCCATTTGCCTACGAATTTCATGATGTCCTTGTTGTTAATGGCTGAGTAATACTCCATTGTTTAAATATTTTTCTTTATCCATTCGTCAGTTGATAGGTATCTAGGTTGTTTCCAACTTCTGACAGTAATAAATAAAGCTGCTTTGAACAGAATTGAGCATGCATTTTTGTCTTGTGGTTGAGCTTATTTTGGCTTTATCCCCAGGCATGGTATAGCTGGTTCTTGAAGTAGATCTATTCACAATTTTCTGAGAAAAGGCCAAATTAATCCAAAAATTGGTTTACAAGTTTACATTCCCACCAGCAATGGAGGTCTGCATCCCTTGTTCCACTTCCTTACCAGCCTGAGCTGTCTCTTGTGGTTTTAATCTTAGGCATTCTTACAGCCATAAGATGGAATCCCAGAGCCATTTTGATTTACATTTTCCTGACGGCTAAGGATGTTGAACATTTAAGTATTTCTCATATCTCTCAAGGATTCTGTTTAGTCAGCACCCTATTTTTAATTGTGTTATTTCATTTGTTTTTGACTTCTTCATATATTTTGTATGTCACCCTTCTTTATTGGTGAAAATTGTTTCCCATTTTGAAAATTGCCATTTTATCCTTTTGACTGTGTCCTTTGCCTTATGGACACTTTATTTCATGAGTTTACATTTATTGTTAATCTTAGTACTTGAGGTGCTCCAACACAATTCTGTACAATCTTAAAAGAAAAATACTCAATTTTATATGGGAAAAAAAGAATAATTAGAACAATCCTGTACAATAAAAGAACTTCTAGAATTATCACTTTCCTGAGTTTAAGCTGTATTACAGAACAATAGTAACAAAAAATAACATTTGGTACTGGTATAAAAATTGACACATTGGTCAATGGAATCAAAGTGAAAAGACAGAAGAAAATCTACTCACATTACGACCCTTGATCTTTCACACACACACACACACACACACACACACACACACACACAAAGCCAAAATTAAACAATAGAAAAAAGAGTGCATCTTCGACAAATGGTGCAAGTTTAACTAGATGTCTGCATGTAGCAGAATGGAATAGATCACACTGTACAAAACTCAAGTGCATGTGAATCAAACACCTCAACATCAAATTGCATACACTAAATTTTATTAAAGAGAAGGTGGGGAATAGCCTTGAATACATGTCACAAAAGACAACTTCCTGAATCAAACACCAACAACATGTATGTTTTAAAAGACAACCTTTTCTTTCTAGTCAAGGGCAATTAATGTAGATACATGGTTACAACAGGTGCTGAATGTAAGTGACAACTGCTATCCCTTCTGTGACTTAGGAAACTTTGAGAGAGGGTGAGAGAAAAAATGTAAGAGTTAGAAGACAAGAAAAAGTGTCATAAAATGTGAACTTTTGAGTAACATACTGTCATTACATTGCAAACACATAACAGGTTTAGATTACCACACTAGGTTTCCAAATGAATACTCTCATCAAAGTCAGGCAGAGAAGGAGGGATCAAAAATCCTTCTCTCTCACCACAGAACAATTTTCTACTGAAAAAAATTGGGAAGACAGGAAGTCATTACCCTCCATTTTGTGCCCATTGCTGAGCTTACCATGCCACAATTGATAGATCCACCCCAATAGTCACCCGCCTTGTACTGATTAAATAAAATATGTAATAAAATAAAACTAAATGTAATGAGTCTGGAAAGGCTCTGGTAAGAAGAAAGAGGGGTAGGAAGAGAAATGGGAGTCAAGAAACAGTAAGGAGAGAGAAAGCTATCAAAACGCTTTTATGTATATACCTGTATGACAATTTCAAAATACTAAACTAAGTAAGTAAAGCATGATTTTTAATGTTTTAATTATTAAATGTTGGTACAGAAGAAGTAGTTATATTTGATTTAAGTATTATGTCATATATTATATCCAAAAAAAATCATGAAAACTTTATCAAGTGTTGGGAGCCGCCTGAGCACCCACATCCACCATTACAAGATAGCGCCTACATCTGGCCGAGGACAAGTTGTAAACAGGCTAGTGCGCATGCACCAGGTAATTTTCGACCTCAGAGTCTCAGCCTCTCTCGTGGTGGCATCTGGCCTGGTGTGCGGGAGCCAATGGGGAAGCTCCATGTCCC
>JADRCH010000046.1:7476426-7594821 GCA_019843965.1 Rhynchomys soricoides
CTCAAGATGCATTAAAGCTTTTACTGCAGAAGGATCCTATGTGTGCCTCGTCGTTCTTGCTGGCGAGACCGTAGCGCGGGACAATCAAGATCTTTTATATATTTACATATTAGTCAAATTTCATGTTAATTTAATTTAAAAGAAGAATAACTCCATTATTTTTCACTTTCAATACAGAAACCGCTTATTAAGGACAAATAATAAATGGTTGAAATTGCCTTGACCCTTGACTAAGTTACTGTATATCATCCCAGGGTTATTCTATAGAATCATGCCTCTCTTCTACTGGAGTAGTCTTGAGTGTTGTTTTCCTTTCTCTTTCAGTCTATGTGGGGTATATTTTGTGGCAATGTTAATAACCTATCCCAGCATGCTCATGCAGATGTATTTCTTGAAATTTTACAGCATTTCATAGAATATAAAATACCAGATCAATTCCCCTACCTGACACTGCGTCTTCTGGAACACACACAGCTGGCCTGAGCAGGATATTATCCCCACCATACTGACATTCTTCCACCACCATTCCAGCCATCTTCATCAGTACTGCTGATCTGGGCCTTACAGACAAAACACATTCACCAATGGCACACAACACAAGGATCATCGAGGTTAGCCCCCTCCCAATACCTACAACAACAGGAATATCCAGGTACTAAAGCTATCTAGATGGCTGCAGGCCTGCTAAAAAAAGTAATAACAATGTCATGGCAATATGATACAATCAGAGCACAGCTCTGCTATTATAATAAGCCTTGGATATCTGAACACAATTGAAAGAAAAGAAAATGACCTTAAATCCAATCTTATAAATATTATAGAGGCCTTTAAAGAAGAAATGAATAAATTACTTAAAAATACAGGAAAATACAATCAAACAGGTAGAGGCTTTAAAAAGGAAACTGATCCCTTAAAGAAATACAGAAAAATACAATTAAACAGATGAAACAAATAAATAAAACTTTTCAAGTCCGAAAAATGGAAACAGAAGCAATAAAGAAAACACAAATGGAGGGAATTCTGAAGATGGAAAACCTAGGGAAGAGAACAGGATAGACAAATACAAGCATCACTAATAGAATAAAGGAAAGGAAGAGGGAATCTCAGGAGATACAATAGAAGAAATAAGTACATCAATCCAAAAAATGTTAAATCTAAAAAATTCCTGACACAAAATGTCCAGATAATCTGGGATATCATGAAAAGACCTAACCAAAGAATGATAGGAATAGAAGAATGTGAAGAGTCCCAACAAGAACCAGTAAATATTTTCAACAGAATCATAGAAGTAAACTTTCCCAACCTAAAGATATATGTATCCAATTATACTGGACCAGGAAAGAAAATCCACCTGCCACTTCATAATCAAAGGACAAAATTGCCAGCATAAAAGAAGAATATTAAAAGAATCATGGAAAAAGACAAGGTAACATACAAAGGAATATCTACACCAATTACACCTGACTCCTCAACAGACTGGACAGATATCTTGCAACCTCGACCAAAATCACAGATGCCAACCTAGACTATTATACACAGCAAAACTGTTAATCACTATAGACTGAGGAAAAAATGATATTTCAAGACAAATCCAAATTTAAATAATATTTACCCACAATTTCATCCTTACAGAAAATACTAGAAGAAAAACCATTCTAAGCAGGA
This sequence comes from Rhynchomys soricoides, assembly GCA_019843965.1. Classification (NCBI taxonomy): domain Eukaryota; kingdom Metazoa; phylum Chordata; class Mammalia; order Rodentia; family Muridae; genus Rhynchomys; species Rhynchomys soricoides. The sequence continues at coordinate 7,478,092 of JADRCH010000046.1, forward strand.
TAACTACATCAAAGAAAACACAGGAAATAAATAATTCCATACCAGCTAAAACAAGGAAAGCACATGTGTGTGCACACACCACCACCAACAACAACAACAACAATAACAACAACAACATAAAAATAATAGGAATTAACAATCACTGGGCATTAATATTTCTCAACATCAATGGACTCAATTCTCTAATAAAAAGACAAATGTTAACAGAATGGATGCACAAAGAAGAGCCATCATTCTGCTGCATACAAAAAATACACCTTAGAAATAGATATAGATATTACCTCAGAATTAAGGGCTTGAAAATTTTTCCCAAGTAAATGGACCCAAGAAGCAAACTGGAGTAACCATTCTAATATGTAACAAAATAGACTTTCAACCAAAATTCATCAAAAGAAACAATGAAAGACACTTCATACTCATCAACATACTCATCAAAATGAACAATCTAATAAGACTGTGATCTCTCATTTATGAACATCTATGCACCAAACAAAAGGACACCCACATTTGTAAAAGAAACATTGCTAAAGGTTTAATCACACATTTTTTTGTGGACACTGATGTGAAAAATACTCAATAAAATACCCACAAACAGAATCCAGGACCTCATCAAAAATATCACCCACCATAATCAAGTAGGATTCATCCCAGAAATTCAGGGATGGTTCAATATACAAAAATCCATTTATATAATCCACCATATAAACAAACTGAAAAAAAAAATTACATGACCGTCTCATTCGATGCTGAAAAAGCCTTTGACAAAATCGACATCCCTTCATGTCAGAAGTCTTAGAAAGATGAGAGATACAAGACACATACCTAAATATAAGAAAAGCAATATACAGCAAGTCATTAGCAAACAGCAAATTAAATGGAGAGAAACATAAAGCACTAAAACAGGTACAGTACAAAAACAGGTACAGTACAAGGCTTCCCACTCTCTTCCTATCTATTCAATATTGTATTTGAAGTCCTAGCTAGAGCAATGAGACAACTAAAAGAGATCAAAGGGATACAAATTGGAGGAATAAGTCAAATTTCTCTGTTTGCAGATGATATGATAATATACATATGCGACCCCAAAAATTCTATCAAAGAACTTCTATAGCTGAGGAACACCTTCGGCAAAGTGGCTGGATACTAAATTAACTAAAAAAAGAAGGAGTCCTCCATTATACAAAAGATAATCAGGCCAAGAAATAAATTAATGAAACAACACCCTTTGCAATAGCCACAAATAATATAAAATATCTTGGAGTTACTATAGCCAAGCAAATGAAGGACTTTTTGGCAAGAACTTAAAATCAATGAAAACATTGGGGAAGATATCAGACGATGGAAGAAACATTTCCCACATTCATGGATCAGTAGATTTAACGTAGTAAATGAAAATGGACATTTATCAAAAGCAATCTACAGATTCAATGAAATCCCTGTCAAAATTCTAAGACAACTATTAGAACAACTTGAGATAGCAATTCTCACCTTCATATGACAAATAACCATGGATTGCTAAACTAAACCTGAACAGAAAAAGAACTGGCACTGTCATCATCTTTGACCTCAAGCTGTACTACAGAGAATAGTAAAAAAAACTGCATGGTATTGGTATAGGAACAGTTTGATCAGTACAATTGAATTGAATACCATGAAATAAATCCATAAAACTAATGACATTTAGTTTTGACAAAAAAGACAAAACCAACATTGGAGAAAAGAAAGCATCTTCAATAAATGCTGCTGGTCTAACTGGCTGTCAGCATGTAGAAGAATCCAAATAGGTCCATGTCACTCTGGCCAAAACTCAAGTCCAAGTAGATTAAAGACATCAATGTAAAATCAGATCACTAAATCTAGTAGAATAGAAATTAGGGGATAGCTTAAACTCATTGGTTCCTGAACAGAATGCAAACTGCTCAAGCTCTCGTATCAACAATTTATAAATGGGACCTCATAAAAATGAAAACCTTCTGTAAGGTAAAGGACACTGTCAATAGGACAAAATGGCAGCCTACAAATTAGGAAAGTGTCATATCCATCCCTACATTGAGAGAAGTCTAATACCCAAAATACATAAAAAGCTCAAGAAATTAGACACCAACCACCCAAATAACACAATTAAATAACAGAGTGCAAAGCTAAAGAGACAATTTTCAGCAGAGGAAACTTGAGTGGCCAAGGAGCACTTCAAGAAATACACACTGTCCTTAGTCATCAGAGAAATGCAAATCAAAACCACTCTGAGATTCCTTCTTACATGGATCAGAATAGCTATTATCAAAATGCAACATAGGACAAGTTGGTAAAGATGTGGAGCAAGGGGAGCACTTCTCCATTGCTGGTTGGAGTAAAAGCTTACACAACCACTTTGGAAATTAATTTGGCAGTTTCTTAGAAAACTAGGCTCAAGACGAAGCTATACCACTCCTGGGAATATGCCCAAAAGATTCCCCACTATACCACAGGGACACTTGCTCAACAATGTTCATAGCAGCTTTATTCATAATGACCAGAAACTGGAACAACCTACATATTCCTCAACTATAGAATAGATAAATTAAATGTGGTACATCTACACAATGGAAAAGTATTCAACCATTAAAAACAAATATATCATGAATTTTAAAGGCAAATGAGTGGAACTTGAGAATATCATTCTGAATATGGTCACACAGACACAAAAGGATATGCATGGCATATATTCATTTATAAGTGGATATTAGCCATAAAGTACAGATAACCATGCTACACTCCACAGACTAAGAAGCTAAACAGGAATGAAGGCCCAAGTGAGACTGCTTGAGTCTCACTTAGAAGAGGTAATAAAATAGCCATAGGAGACGGAGGGAGGGAGGGAGGGACCTGGGTGGGAAAGGAAATGGGGAGGGAATGAGGGGTTGGGACCAGTGAGGGGAGAGACAGGAGAGAGGGTCAGAGGGCCAGGAGAAACCTGCAGTTGTCAGGGGTGGGGGTGGGGGGCATCTCCAATTGTTCCAGAGACCTTGTAGTGGAGAGGCTCCCCAGGAATCGATGGAGGTGACCCTAGCTGAGATTCACAGCAGTGTGGATATGGAACCTGAAAATGTCTCCTCCTGTAGCCAGTCAGGAACCCTATTTGAGCAATAGAGACACTAACCCACCCACAAATTTTTTGGCCAAAAACTTATCCTGTCTACAAGAAATGCAGGGATAAAGATGGAGCAGAGACTGAGGGAATAGCTAACAAATGACTGGCCTAACGTCAGAACCATTCCACCGGTAAGCACCAATACCTGACACTATTAATGATACTCTGTTATGCTTGCAGACAGGACACAGCATTACAGTACTCTAAGAGACTCTACCCAGACGTTGACTAAAATAGATGCAGACACCCACAGCCAAATTTGGATGGAGCTGGGGAACTCTTATGGAAGAGTTGGGGAAAGAGCTGAGGGCCTTTAAGGGGATATGACCTCCACAGGAAGATCAACAAGGTCAACTGACCTGGACCCTTGAGGCACCTCAGAGACTGAACCACAAACCACAGTATACACAGGCTAGGCCCCGTGCACATATGTAACAAATACGCAGCTTGGTCTTCATGTGGACCCCCCAACTATTTTAGTGAGGGCTATTCCTAAAGTTGTTGCCTGTCTTTGAAATATGCTCCCCTAACTAGGCGGCCTTGACTGGCCTCAGTGGGAGAGGATGGCCTTAGCCCTGTAGAGACTTGATGTGCGAGGATGGCAGGACTCTCCTCTCCCACAGAGGATAAGGGGTGGGTGGGGAGTGTGGACAGGAGAAGGACTTGTGAGAGGGAGACCAGGAGCATGGGCAACAATAGGAATATAAAGTGAATAAATAAATAAATCATTTTTAAAAATCACAAGATCAATCAAGTTAAGAAGTAAGAAAGAACAAATCTCTGAATGTTTATGTAAATCTTGTTGATAGGATCATACTCTTGCTCAGCTGACCCTCAGTTCTTGCTCACTTTAGAACAATTACCCTTAAACAGTCTCACTTGTTTTGTTTACCTTTGAACTCACCTTTATATGATACATAGGTCATTTCTTTAGTGTAAAGCAGACACTCTTTTCATTCTCTTCATGTTGACCCATTTCTCTTTGGTAATTATTCCCTGTAAGACTTCACAAGACTTGATGTTCCCTTTCTCCACTTATTCCTTTAATCTCAACTTTTTAGAGACCAACCTATGCTCCTGTTTCCACACTCATCATCATTCTTTAATATATTACTTGTTTATTTATGACTTATTCTGACTGTTTTACTATGCAGCACAGGCAGGCATGCTTCTTCCCCTTGGTTAACCTTTTTGTCATATTTAATTTCCAGTCAAGATTTCTGCTTAAATACCATCTAACTACTCCAGATCAATAAACAGGAACACATTTTAGATTTTTGTATTTTACATTATTATATTTATAAAATCTCAATAACATAACATTTATAAGGTAAATATCTATCTCTTAAGAATAAGAATGAAGCAAACCAAATTCAAATGAGAAGCAAATATTTCAGCATATAGCTAGTATAAAAGGAAGTAATGGCTATACAGCAAATGCAGTATAGTAAATCCAACTAAAAATAGTCATGTTAATAAAATTTGCCAAGGTCAACAAACATGAAAAAAAAAAAAAGCAAAATGAGAAATGGAGAGTCTAGACTGTGCTTTAAGTAGACTGAAATCAGAGCTTTTAACTGAGATTTGATATCTTAGTATGAAAATATGACTTGTTTGCATTCATCACCTTTAATTCCTAAAATTATACATATTCTTGACATTTTAGATTTTATGGAAAATTGTGTCCCAACATTATATAAAATTGTAAAAATCAGTAAGAAAATTATAGACTGAAGATAATGTTTTATGAAGACAGTGAAACATTCCATTAATTATCCCTATACTTACTTGAAATAAATTAACATAGAATGAGTTTAGAACATAAAATAAAAATTTATTTCTTATGGGACTTCCTATAAATGATAAAAAGGTTTTAGAAACAAATATTATTATAGATTTTAAATATTTAACTGCTAAACACAAAGTTCCAATAATACACCAAGTTTGAAAGACTAATGGATAGGACTAGTGTAAGTAATGCTATTAATTTAACCTTAAGCAAAAAAAAAAAAAAAAAAAAGAGAGAGAGAGAGAGAGAGAGAAGAAAAGAAAAAAAAGAAAAAAGGAACTTGAGTTAAAGTGTCAAATCATCTCATTTATTACAATGAACAAAAAAAATTCTTTTTTTCTGGATAAAATTAAGTCGACATTTCACCAATTTGCAATTTAATTAAATGCTAATGTTATTTCACTTCAAGAATTAGATGATTTTTTAAAATTTTCTGTCATATACTTCCCATGTTCTTTTACATTTTAAATTTTAGAGACACAATTATACTTATATAGAATATAGTGTTTAAAAGATTTTGTCTCTCTTCAGTCTTCAGTTCCTGACACACTGAACCTGAAGTCTTGCCTCTTTGATTGCATTTACTTTCCCAAATTGCCATATTCTATCATACTATCAATTTTTTGCACATTAAAAATATTAAGCACAAAAATATGTATTTTCATTTAATAAGATATTTATTTAAAATATTCAAAGCAAAAGACTAGTAATTTAACAATTCTCTATTGTTGCAAAGGATATTAACACGATGTTTTATAAATTCAAATATTGATGAAAACTGATGCATTTGTTGTCATTAAATTTATATTATTTCTCATTTATTTTTATGATACTTGGAATACAGTAATCCCAATCTTAATAAAAGAGAGAAGAGATGCACCCTGGAGCAGAGAGTATGCCTTAACGTATCATCCTTGAGAAAGCATTTCTGTCAGAAAATGTTACTGCCTCAAACAAATGACTGGAAAATAACACCAAGAACCAGATTCCTCACATATTCTCATATATTTAGGATCAGCTTCATGATAGTTAAATAAATTCCAGCTACTTTGTGGGAACCAACTACACTATACTGCTCTTTTGCATACTGCTTGGAACATACCATCAATTTTCCAAACTGGATGTTTAACATATTTACTAAAATCAGTCCCTCAAAAAGAAAGTGGTTTGTGGCAATATCTATTAACAGGCTAAACATACTCTTCCATCACTATCATTATATAGAATTCCTCTCTTGTATGAAAATATTTGCTAAATAATTTCATCATATATTTTTAATACACTGCTAAAGTTTGACCATTTGACCCAGTAGAGAAAGGCTAATCTTAAGTTTGGTCAAGATGCTATTTAATTTTTCATAATTATTAAAAAGTAATTTTCTTTTTTTCTGGATAAAATTAATTCTGTCACATACTTCCCATGTTCTTATACATTTTAAATTTTTAGAAACATATTTATATTTAAAATTTATATTGAATATAATCTTTAAAAGATTTAAAAGATTTTGTCTATACTTGCAATTTTGAATATTTCAGTAATGTTCAGTATGTTTTCTCATTTTCCACATTGATATAGAAAATTATCAATATTTTAGGTTAAAGTTTTTTTCAATTTTCTTAAACTCATTTCACATTGATAATGTCAGTGAAAATATATCTTTAGATTTTTTTATTGGATATTTTATTTATTTACATTTCAAATGTTATCCCCTTTCCAGGTTTTCCCTCTGGAAATCCCCTATAACATCCACCCTTCCTCTGCTTCTGTGAGGGTGCTTCCTCAGCCACCCACCCACTCCTGCCTCCCTGTTATGGCATTCCCCTACACTGGGGCATTGAGCCTTCACAGGACCAAGGGCCTCTCCTCCCATTAATGCCCAACAAAGCCATCCTCTGCTACCTATGCGGCTGGAGACATGGGTCACTCTATGTGCACTCTTTCATTGGTGATTTAGTCCCTGGGAACTCTGGGGGATCTGGTTGGTTGATATTTTTCTTCCTATGGAGTTGCAAACCCTTCAGCTCCTTCAGTCCTTCACCTAACTCCTCCATTAGAGACCCTGTGCTCGGTCAATGGCTGGCTGCAAGCATCTGTGTATTTGTCACACTTTGGCAGAGCCTGTCAGGAGACAGCTATGTACACTAAGATCAAAGTTTTCTTTTCTTCAGTCTGAAATCTTTCATTTTTATTCATTTATTATCCAAACAATAACTGACATCAAATATTGTACATCAGAAAGCTACATTCTACCTCTTCTGCAATTTAGTAACTCCAAGAACATTTAAAGTTGTTCAGGTTCTTGAACTGCCAATCTGCCAATCTATAATTTGATACTAAATATTACCCCATTGTGTAACATGTTTCCTCCCTATTTTGTGACAGTTTATAGAGTTCAAATTTCAGTAGATGAAGACTTCATTGGGGGAAAGATTACAATCTCTTGTTCTCACATACCTTGTATAGTGCTAAGTTTGGGAACCCCTGAAAACTCTCCCATTAATGTTATATGGGTGTTGGTACTGTCATTATTCAGGCCTTGTTAAGGCAGGCATGAGTGTATTTTCCCTGATGTGAAACACAATCTCACAGTAATTATCCTCCTCTTCTGGCACTTATAATGCTCTGTGGATATATATATTATATATTAATATATATATTGCAACCAGAGCTTTCTCTGTTGAGCTATATCTTAACTATGTGTCTATTGCTGTGCCAAAACACCATGACCAAAACAAACTTTGGAAGAGTTACTTTAGATTACACTTTATGCTCCATCACTCAAGGATTCAGGGCAAGAACTGAAGTCAGGAACCTCAAGTCAGGAACTAATGCAGAGGACACAGAGTGCTTCTTACTGATTTGCTTCTTATAGCTTGCTGAGTCTGCTTTCCACATCTGGCCCAAGATAGCACTTCCCAGAGTGAATTTGGCCTTCACACATCAATAAAAAAAAAAAAAATGCAACACAAACTCACACATAGGCCAATTTTTTGTGGTCATTTTATAAGTGTTGTTCTTTCTACTATAAGAGTCTATCTTGGTCATATTAACATAAAAGCCATGGCAAGGGTGAAAACTACATTCATCTATAAGACTAAAAGGGCAAATATTTAGAATTCAGCTAGGAATTATGCCAGTTTAATAAAATGTTCATTTTTAGGTTCTTCTCCAACTTCCATGACCCAGCTAGCCCCAAGGCAGCAGGTTAAGTTTTCAGTTACAGGGATAATTTGCCTCTTGCTAAACAGGCATTGAATCCAATTAGACACCTGTCCAAAACCACATGATCAAACCTGAAATCATATATTTTTGTGTGTGAGATTGTGTGTGTTTCTGTGTATTTATGTCTGCATAAAATTATATTGACTAAGAAGATTGTATTTATAGGCTTGTATATCTATGTAATTATGTATAAGTGTATAATATATATATATATATGCATGTATATAATGTATATATGTATGCATATAATATATAAATTAAAGAAAGATGAGCAATGAATTAGAATGAGAATAGAGGGCTATAGATACATTCAAAGGGTTAGGACCAGAAAAGAAAAGAAGAAACTGATTATATTTTGGTTTCAAAATCTGAGAGCTATGGAATTCAAGTTTCCATGAAGGACCATCCACAATCTTGAATTAGCTCTTCTCTTCTGCCACTTTCACTTTCAGCTCTCCTGTGATGAGTTAGGCATCATCACAAATGTGGACCTTTTCCTTTGCTTTTCTCCTTGGGTGCACACACTCATACCATCATACTACATGCCTCCCTTCCTTCAGACTTGCTCTGTATCAGGAGACCCTACTTAACATTGAATCCTACCATAAAACTCCATAGCTTCCCTGAATGCTTTACAGTTATCAGCGTCTGTTACTAACATTTACTGAACATACATATCTTAAAACTGAAATATTGCAAAAGGAGGGACAATGAATGTATAGATAAATTCAACATTACCATAAGACATAATAAATATTAAGTTCTCAAATTATCCAGCCAGAAGATGACATGGAATATATATTTTAATTTATAACGAATATATATCATTCATAAATTTAGAAGTGAACAGAAGACATGGTTTTCTATGAGTCTTCCTTAGAGTAGAAAATGATTGCTTACTATGAATTCAAGATTTTTACCTACAAATCACAGTATACATTTTTTTTTAACTTAGGATTTTCTGTATCCCAGACTATCCTCAAGCTTGCTATGTATGTAAGAATGACTTTGAGCTACTGACTTTCCTATTTGTACTTCTCAAGTGTTGGGTTTATAGGAAGAGTATAGGCATACCTTGTTTATATAATTCTGTGGATGAAAACCCCAGGCTTTTTATTTCATTATAAGCAAGCACTCTACCAACTAAGCTACATTCGCATACTCCTGTCTTTAGAAGTTATTATAGAAAATATTATTTAGATTTGTTTATTTTTTAAACTAATTTAGTTTTTTACATTCCAGATTTTATCTCCCCCAGTCTACCCTCTGAATGTTCCCCATCCCATAGCTCCTTCCCAACCCCTGTCTCCACAAAGATGGCCCCATCTCCCAACCTCCATCCTACCTGACCTCTAAGCTCCCTGGGGCCTCCAGTCTCTTGAAAGTTAAGTGCATCATCTCTGATTGAACACAGACCCGGAAGTCCTTTGCTGTATATGTGTTGGGGGCCTCGTGTCAGCTGGTATATGCTGCCTGCTTGGGGGTCCAGGGTCTGAGAGATCTCAGGGATCCGGGTTGAGACTGCTGGTCCTCCTACAGGATCACCTTCCTCCTCAGCTTCTTTCACCCTTTCCCTAATTCAACCACAGGGGTCAGCAGCTTCTGTCCATTGATTGGGTGCAAATATCTGCATCTGATTCTTTCAGCTGCTTGTTGGGTCTTCCAGAGGGCAGTCATGCTAGGTCCCTTTTTGTGAGCGCTCCATAGCCTCAGTAATAGTGTCAGGCCTTAGGACCTCCCCTTGAGCTGGACTTTGGGCCACTTTGGTCCACTTTGGGCCTGTCGCTGAACTCTCTTTCACTATTGTATATATTATATAATTAATTTTTAGAAAAATTGATATTATAGAAAAATTACCATATATTCTACACTGAAATAAAATGAAAGATTAACTCAAAGATTTTAATGAAAAATATATATAATATATGGAACTTAATTTTTACAAAGTTGGATTCCTAAATGTAGTACATTATAATAACTACATGTTGGATTTTAGTAATAGCAGATGCAAATACAATCACAAAAGACAGATTGAAAAATAATCATTATACATGTATATACACCATGATATATTCTCATACAAGCATTGCTCAAATCTCCACATTTCAGAGAAGTTCATACAATTCCGATAAAATTGAATTCTTTCTGAGTTCTATAAGGCTGATTTCTGCTCATTCTGTTGCTTTAGCACTTTTAGACTGAGAGTAACCATCTATATATTGCTTTTTGATTAAATATTTTCAGTAGTCAGCACTATCATTAAATTCACATTGTTTTCCAGGCACAAGAAAGACACACAGAGCTAAGAATCTCTGAATTATTTACCTTCTAATAACCTAATTCCCAAGTGAAACTATTAAATTTACAAAAAGAAAGACCCTGAAAAGTAACATGAGGTTAATAAATTCTATTTATTTTGTGTTTACTTTGGTAAATATTAAAACAATGTATTTTAAAATTTGAAAATAAATGTTTTGTTTTATTTTATAAGCTCACCTAAATGAAAGAAAAATGTTAAAAGATGTGAGTCAAAATCATGTGACTAAATTTATTCTACCATTGAAAAGGTTCTTATACCAGAAGTATTACACAATTATGTGCACTTCTTATCTCTTATGAAAGTGATAAATTATACATATACACTTTCTCACACATATTCAGGACACACAGACTATATTACAAATGATAAGCTAGTTTTCTTAGTAGTGCTATATAGAAATCTGTAATGGTCACTTATCATTTTTAAATAAAATTTCTTTCTGTAAATTACAGTCACATGATTCTGTACAGTGACTAATATTATTTAGTACTCTTTGGAATAATAATGGTTTCAGGATAATTGTGAAGATCAAGAACTTCATTATGATTATCATTTTCTAGAATCTGTAATTTTCCTAGTTCATCATCTTTTGTCTTATCTTCAATTCTTTCTTATAAGAATCTTTATTCTACTTTAAGTCAAGAATAAATTTTAAAAACAAAGGTAAAGTTAGAAATAAATGTTAAATGACAGCATAGCAAGTTTTTTGTTCTCAATAAATGCATATTTTAAATAAATTTCAAAAGTGAATTGTTTTCTGAAAATGATTAAATAAAATTTTCTAGTAGTAAGAACCCTAGTACATATTTATATAAACAATAAGTATATATTTATAAGGATATTAAACAGTTTTTACATTATTATATTATTATGAGAAGAATACCATTCTTCTGCTACACTGAATCACTGAACAGTTTTATGGAAATAATGGAATGTGAAATACTGATAAAACTCAATGAACAATTGACAAACAATAGCATAAATATTAATGTCAAAATGAGCTTTTATGGCAGGGTTCATCATGTTCTGTTATTTTAATTAGCTTATTTAAAAGCTTTTTATTAAAAGTTAAAATGTCTTCTCTCAATTCAATATAAGGTTGTAAGACAACATTTATATAAATACATCAAATAAACCAAAACACAAAGAGCTATGAGGATTGGTGATTTTAGTTTGTTTTTAGAAACCTATGACAGATTATATCCTTTTTTGTATTTTGGATTTATATTTTTACAGTGCTACCAACATACTATCTTAGGCAGAATATTATTTCAAAAGGAGACACTTACAATAATTCTGGAAGCTTAATTCCTGTCAAGGATGGCCAAAGGGTAACTAGAATTAAGTTTGACATCTTATAGTAAAGAGAAGAAATTACTGTAGGTGATCCAGGCAAAAGTTTAATTGTGGAGAAAAGAAAAACAAAATGGAAGTTGAATGATGTGGTTGACCATGACTGTGCCAAAGATGCAGGCTTGCAGAGGGAATGGGCTGGGATTCTGAAGGTAAGCAGGCTCTGAATGCTACAATGTTTGAAGAGTGATTTTTTCTTTAGAGCATAATTAAAGCAACATAAACCTGTAGACATTGCAATTTAAACTCAGCACAACACATTTAAGGTTTCTGACACACAGAGAAGGAACAGTTTAGTTACTAATGTTTTATAATCTTCTATGATAGCAAAGAAAAATTAACACATATACCAAAATAATATGGATAAAATTATTAGGATAAATTTATATTGTATCTGGTATATACCAACTGTAAAACTAAGTATTAATTATTGAACTATTTTACAAATACATTTTTGTTTCTACTCATGTTTTCAGAATGTTACACTGCCTACAAGGGAATTTAAGAAAATCAATATAAACATAGAAATTTATATTTTCTCTGTAACTCATGGGGTACCTTAAAAATTAAGATACAATATATAACAAAAAAAAGAATCTTACAGAGAAATCTTAATTGAATCATTCAATGAGGACTTGCATTTTGAGTCACTAAAATATTAGTCAGTTTTAAAATTTCAATTACCGAAATTTCATAGCCAACATCAACTTAAACAGAGAGAAAGGAGAATGACAAGTTTGTCTAGTCTCAGTCTATATTCAGTACAGTTCTTCATGTTGTAATGAGTGTAAAAGAAAACTGAAGAAGACAAGAGGATACAAATAGGAAGAGAAAAAGTCACATTATGTTTATTTGAAAAGACGTGATTTTATACATAAAAGTACCTTAATAATACTACCAAGAAACTTCTACAGATGATAGAAAACCTACAACAAAGTACCAGAATACTAAATTAACAGATAGAAATGAGTAACATTCCTATGTACAAATGAAAAATGGAGAGAGAAAAAAATCAGTTATACAATCAAAAATGTCATGGGATAGAAACCACACACACACACACACACACACACACACACAAACCAGAAACAGGATATGTAAAATAATTCTAAATAATAAAACCACGAAGAAGTAATACCACCTCTGTTTAAGTTGTACTAAAGAAATGTAGTAATAAAAATGATATGGTATTGACATAAAAACAATGTGTTTATCAATGGAATTGACTTGAAGGCACACCAAAAGTTCTCAAACCTATGTATATCTTATTGTTTTCATTAAAAAGCCAGATATATACACTTGGAAAAAATACTTTTTTTCAATTTTTAAATTGAAAATAGATTTTTCCCAACTACTTCCAATTCCTTCCCACCTTCCTTTCATCTGGATCCACCAACTTCCTGTCTCTTATTAGAAAAGAGACAGACGTCTAAAAAATAATAAGTAAACTGTAATCTAATAATATAAAACAAAAACAAACAGAATAAAACAAAACAGAAGACAGGTAGCACAAAAGAAAGAAAAAGAAACAGATATAGATGAACATAACACTCAGGTATCCCAAGGGACACACAAAATCAGAAGCCACATGTATAAGTAAAGGATAGTATTTATCTTAAATAGTTTAGTTGGCAGAGCAACAGACCGAAAAGACAGCACCTTCAAAAAATTATGCTAGTCAATGATGGCATGTTGAAAAGTCCAAAATAGATCTATACTTATCATCCTGCCCAAAATTCAACTCTAAGTGGATTAAGAACTTCAATGTAAGTCCAGATATAATGAATCTGATAGAAAAAATTAGGGAATAGACTTGAACTCACTGGCACAGAAAAAGACTTTCTGAACAGAATACCAATAACCCAGTCATGAAGAACAAATAAGAAGTAGGACCTATTGAAAATTCTGCATGTCAAAGAACAAAATCATTTGAATGAGGCTATTGAATGAGAATATTTTTAATCAATTATATTTCAAGTAGATGCTTAATATTTAAATTGTGTAAAGCATTTAAAAATTTACCATCAAGGAAACAAATCACACAAATGAAAATGAGTAACAGATTAAATAGAGGATTTTCAAAGGATGAAAGAGAAATGAGAAACATTTAAAGGGATGTTCAACCTTCTTAGGTATCAAGGAAATGCATATCAAAACTAGTTTTCATCTTCCACCAGTCACAATTCCTAATATCAACAAAACAAATGACAGAATATGCTGGAGAAAGGGCAAAATAATGGGTATCAATTTTGGTGGGAGTGCAAATCTTTATGGTCTCTATAGAATTCAGCATGGTGGTTCACTAGGAATCTGAGATTACAGCTACTTCAAATTCCAGCCATATTATTGTTAGGCATATGTCCCCCACTCCATATTCTATGTCCAGAGGTACTTCGACAACAATACTCATTGTTGCTCTGTTTATAATAGCCACGAATTAGGAACAGAGTCATATCTATCAATGGATTGATGAATAAAGAAAATATGATGTTTGCAAAATGGAATACTATTCATCTATTAAAAATAAAATTTAAAGATGAATTGGTAGACGTAGAAAAAAAGATATCCTAAGTGAGGTAACTTCGATCTAGAAAGAAATGCATGGTATGTATTCTCTTATATATGGCTGTTAGCTTCTTAGCCCTCTATTGGCATAGTACAGTTCATTTAACCACAGATATTAGATATGGAAAACAGGACTTGGGGGAGAAGTTCTAACAAGGAAGGGCAACTAAAATATGTGGTTATAGAGAATAAAAAGGAGATGGCAATGGGAAGATTAAATGGAGACATGGATGGGAGGTAGGTAAGGAAGAGAATACAATGAGAAACAACTAACCTCCTGCAGTAAAAGCTTCTGAAAAATGTGCACATGTATGGAAGTAACCAGACGAGACAAACCTAGATATGGTTCTTTAAAAAATGCAATCTCAATAAGAAAAATTATTTAAATTTAAATTTTAAAATACTAAACTCAGTTAAAGCTATCCCTGTCCTGGAACTAAAGTCTCTAAACTACAGAATCTGTTCAGAGCCACTCCAAGTCTACTAAAACATAATTTTTAATATACATAGAAAATTTATGTTGAGGTTGATCAGATAATATAGAAGTAATCTGTATACTTAAAAAACATTACACAAACTTAAGAAAGCACACGACTTTCCATTTTAAGCTAGTTTCATTTTTTTCACTTTGTAATGTAATTTAAATGGCCAAGAGTTTTTAAAGACTTGGAAAGATAGTATATCATTTCTTTTATTTGTTCAGTGTTTTCTCTTTCTTTCCATCATTTGGTGTCATAATGTATTAAAAGTAACAAGAGGAGTGATGTGTAGCTATTACATCTGTCTCTTCAGGAGTATAATTGACATTGATGTTAGCATTCCAGTGATTGCCTGGGGCTGTGTCAAAGTCTAATCTGTTGAAGGATAAGCTGTCTTTAATACATTGCTGTTTCATAATCTCTTAGATTTCTGTGATATTACATTATATTGCAGCTCCTACTTCAATGAACTCAGAGTGCTTCATAGATGTTATATATTAGTTCCCAAATTCCCTCCAAGGTCATGGTCACAACGACTATTTCCTCTGACTTTATGAAAGAGTAACTCTAAACATGCAGCAGAATATTCAGACTATGAATTTTCAATATGTGATGATAATCTTCAAACATGGAGATATGCAACAGTAAAATGAAGCATGAAAAAAATGAAGTTTTAACCAGAATGTGTTCAATTGTTTAAATAACCAGGGCCAGACAAATGTTCCACAGATAAAGAGATTACCATTAATCTTAATCACTTGAGTCCAAGGCCCAGACACCACATTTATTTAACATGTGTCTATACTCTCTTTGAGTATCATAAAGATTAAACTTAATATCTGTGCTGGATAGGTTTTTGTTATTTTGATATACATTAGAGTCATCTGAGAAACAGAACCAAAATGAGAAAATGTTTCCACTATATTTTCTTGATTAATGTATATCCCAGTTCACTGTGGGTGGTGACTTGACACCCAAAGCAGACTGAGGAAGACAACCGAAGGGAGCCCTTAAGTATTTCTACATAGCCTCTGGATCACTTCCTGCATCCAGATTCCAGCCTTGAGTTCCCATCCTAATTCCCTTCCATGATAATATTGTAATCTGAGACTTGTAGCTGAAACAAACCCTTTATTCTCCAAGTTGCTTTTGACTTTGGTGTTTCCTTGCATTAATAAAATACCTAGCTAAGACAGATTTAAATTAGGTACTGAAATGTAACAAAAGCTATGTAAGCTCTATGGTAGAAAGAACTGAAAAGCTATTTAAGCCCTACGATAGGGAGAACTGTCTCCAGCAAGTTTTTCTTTTACCAAGACATACTTGTCATACATGTACATGTGTGTAAACATAGGTATAAAAATAAATAAATAAATAAAATTAAAATAATTTAAATAAAGTTAAATAATCATAATTACTAACAACAAACACTCAAACTATTTTGCATAAAGAATAATTTTAATCTAGATACATATGTAATAATTCAAAACCTAAGTTTTGCAAAATATTATCAAATGTGAATTCTTTAAAATTAATTCTTACACATAGGTGAAAATCTTCTGCTCCGGTGCAGGCCATGACCCACAAATCAGGTAAGAGCACCACCTGTTGTCAGGATCCTCCCATAACCTCTGTTCAGCCCTAAAAGATCCAATGACTCCTTTTGCCTCCCCATTACCTGTCCCCACTTCTACATCCCCACCTCCACTGAAGACAGATATCCTCTGCTCAGGTGGAGTCCATGTTATTCAGACATATGCAGGTGACAGCAGCTAGAAGAACAGAGACATCCTACTGGATAAAATTAGCTGGCAAAAGTCCAGATCCCAACTCTGACAAATTCTCTCTACTGAACCAAAGGACACGTAATCCAACAGAAATACAGACCACCAAGATCAGAGGACCAAGGAGAAAACAGAAACCAAGGGGAAAATACAAAAATTGAAAATCAACTAACACATACTCAGAAATCAGCATTTGGGTTTATCCTAATGTCCAAAAACTCAGATGCCCAGAGATGAGTGTAAGAACACCATCAACACCATTCAAGGTAATAAGGCACCAACAAAGACCAGGTATCCTACTACAGCAATTCCTAAACATTCCAACAGAGCAGAAGCAAGAGAAAATAACTTTAAAATCAACTATGAGAATATGATAGAGGTCATTAAAAAGAAAATGAATAAACCCTTAAGTTAATTCAAAAAAATAGAATCTCACAATTGGAGAAAATGAATAAATCTCTTAAAGAAAGCCAATATTAAAAAAATAAAAAATAAAAAACAGGTGGAAAAAATGAATACAACTGTTCAAAACATGAAAATTAAAATAGAAGTAATAGAGAAAACACAAACTGGGAAAATCTGGGAGATGGAAAATCTAGGTTAAAAAAAAAATTGGAACTACATATGCAAGTAACAACAATAAAACAAGAGAGATGGAAGAGGGAATCTCAGACTTATAACATACAAGAGAAGAAACAGATACACTGGTCAACTAAAATGCTAAATCTAAAACAAGTTTCTGATATAAAATATCTAGAAAATCTAGACACCATTTAAAGACTAAACTTAAGAATAGGGATAGTAGAAGAACAATCCTAGTCAAAATCTCAGAAAATGTTATTAACAAAGTCATAGGAGATATTTTTTCCAACCTAAAAAACGACATGACTACAAAGGTACAACAAACTGGCTGAACACCAAGTAGATGTCTGCTCATAATACCCAAACAATACATATTGAAGGAAAGAAAAATATTAAAATATTAAAAATGTCAAAGCAAAAAGGCCAAATAACATATAAGGCTAAATAACATATAGAATTAAAGCAAACTTTAAAATGAAGACTCTAAACAGTTTCTAAGAAACAGTAGATGCCAGTTTAGACCTCTATACCCAGCAAAATTTTCAAGTACTTCAGATAGGGAAAACAAAATAGTCCATGATAAACTGGTTTAAACAACATCTGTCAACAAATCCATCCTTACAGAAGATGCCAGAAGGAAATTCCACCACAAGGCTAACTATACCTATAAAAACACAGTCAATAAATATAGTCTCATGCAAGCGAAACCAAAAAGAAAGAAAATCACACACACACACACACACACACACACACACACACACCATTCATACAAGAAAAGAGAAAATATCTAAATTAACAAAATCAGAACCATAACCAGGGATATAATACACACCAATGAAATGCAAAGTACTCTTAGGCTATATTTTAAAAGCATGTATTCCACAAAAGTGTAAAACATAAAAGAAAGGAGAATTTCCCAATAGATATGACTTACTAAAGTTAAATCACATCCAGATGTAAAGTAAAAATTAATTAATGAAAGATCAATCATTTTGTAATCAGCTTATAATTAATGAGCACCTCAATATAGTACCTCATTCAATTTGAATGCATAAAATGTGTTTTGTAAATCATTACCTTAATAAAAAGAAAATTAAAAAGAAATCAAAATATGTGTTAGAACTGACATTTCTAATAACTGAATACCACAATCATTAAGTGTCCAACAGCCTATTAAGATAAAACTAGTTCTTAAATTTAAGACTTTCAAAGTAAACCTCATATTCATTCTCCTAAGACTAACACATTAGTGTCCTCTTTCCTTAGATCTTGGACTTGTATAATCTACCCCAGAATTCATAAATTCATACATGAATTTAATTCTCAGAATTCCCTATCAGCTTTAAAGCCATTTGATTTTCTGTTTAATAATTGACATTCCTTTGAAACCTGACTTTTATTATCAATGCTATATATGGAGTGGACAGAGTCTGACACACAAAATTTCTCTAAAGCTTCACGATATTCCACTGCTGTGTTATGGGGAAATGCAAATACTTTTAGTATTTATGGTTGTTCTATGCTTTCCATATTAATCTTTAATATTCTCTTTTAGTAAGATGACATCACTTAACTTTTAGTGACTTAGTAATGGCTTTCATGGAAAACTAAAAGTCATTTAAAGCTTCCTGAAACACAGCATAGAAGTTTTGATTTATGATCTTTAATTTTGAGCCAAATAGAGTTCCCCTTATGTTAATACATTTTCAATTTTAATTATTCGATGTGTTCACAGATTAAAAATTGTTGAGAGAATGAAATGCTTTTTCCACAGCAGCACTTAATGATTACTTTTGTTCTAACCATTAATTTGGGAATAAAATATAGTTATAATTGTGAATTTCTTATAGGCTATTTGTCCTGCGGTTACTAGACTTAGTTCCTAGACACCACTAGAAAAAACAGAAGCACTAGTTTTCATGATAAGAACAGCCAATTAAAAAAAAAAAAAAAAAACCTTTTCTCTAACAAGTATATATAAACAAAATGAAAAAATTAGCCAAGTTGACTAAAGTGCACTTGACAAAATAAAATGATGTATGTATGTAATTTTTCATTGTGAAGGAGAGTCATAAGTGTGAGAAAATAGAAACATAATTACATTAACTTTTGTTTAATTGTTAAATTAACAATCAGCACTCCTTCATGTTAAAAGACTTGGAAAGGTCAGGAATTCAAGGGCAACACCTAAACATAATAAAAGCAATATACAGCAAAGTAATAGCCAACATCAAACTAAATGGAAAGAAGGTTAAAGCAATCCCACTAAAATCAGGCACAAGAAAAAGCTGTGTACTCTCTCCCTATTTATTCAATATACTACTTAAATTCATAGCCAGAACAATTAGACAACAAAAGAGGGTCAAAGGGATACAAATTGGAAAGGAAGAAGTCAAAATATCAATATTTGGGAATGATACTATGGTATACATGAGCAACTCCAAAAGTTCCACCAGAGAACTCCGAGAGCTAATAAACAACTTCAGCAAAGTGGCTGATTATAAAATTAACTCTAATCAGTAGCCTTCCTCTACTCAAAAGATAAACAGGCTGAGAAAGAAATGAAGAAAGTGACCCATTTCACAATAGTCACAAATAATATAAAATATTTTTGTGTGACTCTAACCAAGCAAGTGAAATAGCTGCATGACAAGACCTTCAAGTCTCTGAAGAAAGAAATCAAAAAAGACCACAGAAGAGGGAAACATCGTCTATGCTCATGGATCAGCAGGATTAGCATAGTAAAAATGGTCATCTTCCCAAAAGCAATCTACAGATTTAATGAAATCTCCATCAAAATTCCAACTCAATTCTTCACAGAGATAGAAAAAAATTCTGAATGAATTCTCTAATTCATCTGGAATAATAAAAACTCCAGGATAGTGGAAACTATTCAACAATAAGAGAACTTCTGGAGAAATCACCATCCCTGACCTCAAACTGTACTACAGAGCAATAGTGATAAAAACTGCATGGTATTGGTACAGAGATAGATGGGTAGATCATTGGAATAAAGTTGAAGACTCAGAAAAAAAAGCCCACATACCTATGGTCACCTAACTTTGACAAAGAAGCTAAAACCATCCAGTGGGAAAAAGACAGCATTTTCAACAAATGGTGCTGGTTCCATTAGTGGTCAGCATGAAGAAGGATGCAAATTGAACCATTCTTATCTCCCTGCACAAACCTCAAGTTCAAGTGAATCAAGGACCTCCACATAAAACCAGATACACTGAATCTAATAGAAGAGGTAGTGGGAAAGAGCTTTGAACTCGTCGGGAAATTTTCCTGAACAGAACACCAACGGCTTATGCTTTAAGATCAAAGGGCGCTGACAATAGGAAAAAACAGCAACCTACAGATTGGGAAAACACCTTTTTTAACCCTATATCTGATAGAGGGCTAATATCAAATATATAAAAAGAATTCAAGAATTTAGACTCTTAAAAACCAAATAACCCTGCTAAAAATTGGGTACAAACGTAAACAAAGAATTCGCAATTGGGGAATCTCAAATGACAGAGAAGCACCTAAAATAATGTTTAACATCCTTAGTCATCAAGCAAAGCAGAGCAAAATGACCCTCAGATTCTACCTCACACCAATCAGAATGTTTAAGAACAAAAATTCAGGTGATAGCAGATGTTGGTGAGGAAGTGGAGAAATAGGAACATTCCTCCTTTGCTGGTGGAATTGCAAGCTTGTACAATAACTCGAAATTATTCTGGGGGTTCCTCAGAAAATTGGAAATAGTTCCAATTGAAGATTCAGCTGTACAACTCCTGGGTATATACCCAAAAGATGCTCCTATGTGTAACAAGGAAACATGCACCACTATGTTCATAGCAGCCTTATTTATAATAGCCAGAAGCTAGAAACAACCCCTATGTCCCTCAATAGAAGAACAGATACAGAAAATGTGGAACATTTGTACAATGGAGTACTACTCAGCTACTAAAGACAGTGATTTCATGAAATTGGCAAGCAAATGGATGGAACTAGAAAACATCATCCTGAGTAAGGTAACCCATACACAAAAGAACACTGATAATGGATATTCGCCAAAAAGCTCAGAATACCCATGATGCAACTCACAGAGTATATGAAGCTTAATAAGAAGGAAGACCAAAGTGTGGATACTTTAATCCTTCTATAGAATGGGGAACAAAATATTCATGAGAGGTAAATGGAGGAAGTGATCTGGGAGGGAGAGAAGAGGAGTGAAAAATGGGTACAGGATCAGTGTAGCAGTGGGGGATGACGAACTGGAGGTAGCCACCTGAAAGTCCCAGATCCCAATGAAGATGACATTAGGTGAAATAACCAAAAAGAGAGATAGAACCAATAGAGACCATTTCCAGTAGATAGGCATAGCCTGCAGTTGAGGGATGTGCCCACCCACCCATCTCAAAAATTTAACTCATAATTGTTCCTATCTAAAGGAAGTGCAGGGACAAAAACTGGAACAGAATTTGAAGGAAAGGCCATTCAGAGACCACCCTACCTAGGGATACATCCCATCTGCAGACACAAAACCCAGAAACTATTGCTGATGCCAAGAAGTGCTTGTTGGCAGGAGCATGGTATGGCTATTCCCTGAGGTATTCTACCAACACCTGACCAGTTGTCTTAGTCAGGGTTTCTATTTCTGTACAAACAGCATGACTAAGAGGCAAGTTGGGGAGGAAAGAGTTTACTGAGCTTATATTCCATGCTGCTGTTCATCATGAAAGGATGTCAGGACTGGAACTCAAGCAGGTCAAAGAGCAGGAGCTGATGCAGAGGCCATGGAGAGATGCTTCTTACTGGCTTCTCCTGGCTTGCTCAGCCTGCTTTCTTATAGAACCCAAGACTACCAGCCCACAGATGATTCCACTCACAAGGAACTCTCCCCCGTTGTTCACTAATTGAGAAAATGCCTTACCGCTGGATCTCATGGAGGCATTTCCTCAACTGAAACTTCCTTTCTCTGTGATAAGTTCAGCTTGTGTCAAGTTGACACAAAAAACTAGCCAGTAGAATTGACCCCTTGTCAACTTGACACACAAACACATCACCATTAAGCCTCAACCCTTACTTTCTTATTCATCCCCAAGATCTAAATAACTTT
The DNA here is from genome assembly GCA_019843965.1 of Rhynchomys soricoides. NCBI lineage: Eukaryota > Metazoa > Chordata > Mammalia > Rodentia > Muridae > Rhynchomys > Rhynchomys soricoides. The sequence goes on from JADRCH010000046.1 coordinate 7,500,426, forward strand.
AAAGGTCCCAGTCTTTGCAAATTCTCACATATTAGCATTTCAGTCCCTATTAAACATCTAATCTTTTAAAATTCAAACTCTTTTAAAAATTCAAAGTCTCTTAACTGTGGGCTCCACTAAAATACCTTCTTTCTTCAAGAGGGAAAAATATCAGGCCACAGTCACAATCAAAAGCCAAGGGTTTAAGTCACTTCCCCTGCTCTGCCCTTTGTAGCACACAGGGCTTCCGATGCCTGTACTCCACTACTGCTGCTGTTCTTGGTGGTCATCTCACAGTACTGGCATCTCCAAAACACTGCTGTCTTCCACGGCAACTAGGATTTACCATGGTGCCAAGCCTCACATCCTTTGCATGACCCCTTCAGTCCTGGGCCATCAATTGCAACTGAGGCTTCACCTTCACCAATGGCCTTCCACAGCCTCTCACGGTGCCCAGGCCTCAGCTGCTCTTCATGACTCCTTCATGCCTTCAAAACCAGTACCATCTGAGTGACTCTTACACATTACCAAGTCCAGCCACACCCTGGCTATCTCTGGAATACAGCCTCTGTGCTCTCAGAAAACACTTCTCAGAAGATTTCACCCCAATGATGCTGTTCTCTTCTTAATCACCACTAATATCTTAGCTCCAGGTAGCCAGCATCAATAGTCCCAGAAATGCAATGGTTTTGCTTTAGTAGTTCTGGTATCTTGTTAACCACAGCTAATTTCTTCAGCTCCAGCTAACCAAAACCACAGAATCTTCATAGTCAAAATAGCAATGGCCCTGATAAGAGTCTTTAATCTTCCTTCTGAAATTTGACAAGCCAGGCCTCCATCTTCTGCACTGTCTTCAACATTATCTTCTAAGCTCCTATACAACATCCCACAAAGCTCTTAACACTGAATGGGTCTTATAGCCCCAAATTCCAAAGTCCTTCCACAGTCCTCCCAAAAACATGGTCAGGTTGTCACAGAAATACCCCCACTACACAGGTACCAATTTGTCTTAGTCAGAGTTGCTCTTCCTGCACAAACAGCATGACCAAGAGGCAAGTTAGGGAGGAAACTTACACTCTATGCTGCTGTTCATCACGAAAGGAAGTCAGGATCGGAACTCAAGCAGGTCAAGGAGCAGGAGCTGATGCAGAGGCCACGGAGAGATGCTGCTTACTGGCTTGCTTCTCCTGGCTTTCTCAGCCTGCTTTCTTATAGAACCCAGGACTATCAGCCCACAGATGGTACCACTCACAAGGGGCCCTCCCCCCTTGATCACTAATTGAGAAAATGCCTTACCTCTGGGTCTCATGGAGGCATTTCCTCAACTGAATCTCCTTTCACTGTGATAAGTTCAGTTTGTGTCAAGATGACACACAAAACTAGCCAGTATACCAGTACAGATGCAGATATTCACAGTCAACCATCAGATGGAGCCTGGGGAAGAGTTAGGGGAAGGGATGAAGGAGCTGAAAGGCATTGCAACTCCACAGGAAGAACAATACCAATTAACCAGACCACCCTGAGCTCTCAGAGACTAAACCACCATCCAAAGAGTATGGGGAATCCATGGGTCCAGATATGTATGTAACAGTGGATTGTCTTTTCTGGCAACAATGGGAGGGGAGGTGCTTGATCCTGTGGAGGCCTGGTGAGTCAGGCATACCTGGATGTTACCAGGTAATTGTGAGACAGAACTTAGATAAAATGCTAACAGATAACAACATTGAAAAGAGTTTGCATGATAGATTACATATAGTAGAATAGAAGAAATATTTCAATGTTAAAAAAGTAAGAGGAACAGTTAAGGTAAAAAACTGCAGAAGAGAAGACACCATGTGTGGGGAAAGATGAGATTTAGAGCCTTTACTGTGATAGAAAAGATAGCAAAAATCCAAAAGAAGATGTGGAGAATTTTTACACTGTGGTAAAATCTTGAAAGTAAGGGTAGGGAATTGACTCAAAGGAAATGGTTGCACAAAATTGTGAGGACAAAATTTTTAATCCCTCGAGCCCGTATTTTGCAATATGTGGTATTGCACATTTGTTATTATAGTATCCTTGTGAGGTAGATGAAAAAATAAACAGGAAAATCTCTGGAAGCTTCTAGGTAAGCTATCATCATTCAGACTGTCTAATAAGAAAGAAGGCCTATACCAAATGTGGCTTGTACTGGTTTGTTTTGTGTCAACTTTGATAGAAGTTATAGTCATCAGAAAGGAAGGAGCCTCAGTTGAGAAAATGTCTTCATATGATCATGGTGTAGACAAGATTGTAGAACATTTTTTAAAATAAGTGATTGATACAGAAGATGCTAGCCCATTTTAGGTGATACCAACTCTGTGTGGGTGGACCTGGGTTTTATGATTTTATTATAAAGTAGATTGCGCAAGCCTTTTGAACAAGCCACTAAGTAGCATCCCTCCTTGACTTCAGCCCTATGTCTCCTCTGTTTGAGTGTTTGTCCTGACTTCCATTAATGATGATGAGCTGTGATATGGAAGCCTAAGCCTAACAAACCCTTTCCTTCCCAAGTTTCTCTGGTCATGGTGTTTTATGACAGAAATAGTGACTCTAACTAATACATGGAGGAAATTGAATGCTGACAATATAGGTTGTTCACTGAGCCCCACCTGTGCACTATGAAATACATATTCCTTCACACAAGCAAACAAATGTGTCCATATCCATACATGTATATTATTAAATCTATCATATTTTATCATTATTTTTATTGTCCCCTCTTTATAATAGTAAATATAATATAGATATGGTTTGAAGTGTTGACAGAGTTCATGCGACTGGGACTTGGTCCACAGAGTACAATATTTGGAGATAATGAGACACCTTCACTTTTGACCTGACTTCTAATTTCCTAATGTTTGAATTTCTTAGTACCCTTGACAACTTGTCAGTATTGGTACACTACCAACTAAAACACTGGCCTTACTTGCATAATTTCATTTACTCATATATAATTTGTACTACCTATCTGGGAAGATGAAATTAAGAATAGCATAGTCCATTTCAAAAGCTATAGAGGTAAGCAGTTAAAAATAAAATTATAACTAGTAGAAAGGTATTTTTTAACATCAACTCAAAGTTATAAAGCGTGTAGAGCATGAAAAGTACTCATAAATTATGATTAGTATGTTATACGCTGGTGTAAACTTTGCCAAATGCTTCACGAAATATTTTCCCATAATCATTTTCTGGATAACAACATATTTTAAGGTACTTGGGAAAGGAGTCAGTCAATAAAGTGCTTGCCTCAAAACAAACATGGAAGAAGCCTCACCTGATGTCTGCAACATTAGCAATGGAGGCAAGATGTTTTTGTACAACTTGTAAAGCAGACACTCTAGCCAATTGTGAGCTCTGGTTAGGTGAGAAACCCTGTCTCAAACAATAAAGTAGAGAGCTATGGAGGAAGACATGCCTCCATTGAACTCTGGCCCCCACATGCACACACATACATGTGTACATTCACTTGCATGAACCCACATACCACAAAATTATATATGTGTGTTTATTTTAAAATCACTTTTAATATTTCTGCATTTAAAAGTTGAATATGAAATAGAAAATACTGATCTTTTTGACTGTCATATTCTCATATTTTTATAACTGCATATCACTCACTTACTTCCTAGTCAACATTGTATTTTACTTTTCATTTAGTCATAAAAAAGGAAAACACATACTCTAAGAAGAGTGTATATGTATATATATATATATATATATTAATATGCATATATATGTGCATACCATATTTTAATAATGTAATTGGTCAGTGCAAAGCAAGTATATTGAATATTTTGCATATGAAAAGTATAAATGAAGTATAAATGAAGTAATTTTTCTCAGATAAACCAGGCTTTAAAAGGTTATTTGGTTGCCTGTATCTCTTAGAAAAGCACATACTTTTCCTCTCAGATATGTCTTACTCTGTTACTGAACATCTCTCTTTCATTCAACCCTAGAATTCAAATCATTATTAAAATATTTAGTAACTCACCAAAATAGATTATTACAATGTACATATCAGCACTTCTAGAGTTCCCTTTCAGACTCTGGTGTCACAACATACAACCTATGTCATGAATAATGCATTTTTGTCTTTTTCCTTGGACAAGTAGAGATACTTCAAGTCACAACTACATAAATAGTGGGCATAAATCTATCTTCTACCTCTGTACCTAAACACAGGTCAAAATTTACTTAAATGTCTATATTCTCATTTTGAAAATGTACAAATTGATTAGTGCATGTTCTCAATCCACATTCCCAAAGGGATTTGTTGGTGTGCATCATCTGACTCATGAATAGTCACTATCCCCATTCACTTTGTGGTCTTTTCTATGTACAGCATAGTTGAACCTCTGACAGACATATCAGAACTGAATACAAATGATGATATTTTTGTTGTCATTCTCTAAGTGACCATAGAATTATAACATTTAAAAGACTCTTACTTTGCACTATCATATTGGAGAAGAAAGTCAAACAGGCTGAACAACTGTATATTATATAATAACCTTAAGACATCTTAGAAATGGGATTGAGGGTTTATGTTAGTCTTATAATCAATGTGGCATCTTTTTGACTCTACGTATCTATGAAGATCTTTATATATACAGAGGTAACTATACAGTTTTCTACAACCATCCCAGTTTCATTTTTAGATAAAATTTGTTAGGAGTGCAGGTTTATGTAAGTATTATCAGAAATAGAATTTTTCACTTTTAATATGTTTGTAAATGTTATTATAGTTAATTTATCAACCACATGTATCTTACTATGTTCAGAGTTATTTTAATTGGTCCTACATACTGATGTTATCCTCATAAAACAAAACTCTATTCTGCTAATCTAGCAATTAAGACAAGTAGTGAGTAAGCAGTTTATTCATAGTTATGCAACTGATATTCAGAAATGACATAAGTTAAAAGACAAAATACTTTATAGGAAATGTGCCATACCTTGCATTGTTATCATTATAAAGTATTTTCTTATTAACTTATCCAACATAATTGAGACCAAAAAAATTAAAAAAATCAATTTCCCTTCCTAAAAGCATCACAAAATTTACACACAAAATGATAACCATGCACTTTTTATACAACTTTCTGAGATAACATAGAATATGAAAAAATTAATGCCTTTAGTTCTAAAATATAACATACATGAAACAATTGGTTGTAATAAACCACTTGACATATTTTGTTCCTTTTTACTTTGGGAAGTTTTCATACTTTCAGTTTCATTCTCAAATAATTTTTCAGTATATAATACTGAACTATAGGCACACTACTGCACAGAGAATTTCTTGAATTTACTCACCTTTAAGTGTTAACTTATTTCTTTTTATATTGGATATTTTATTTATTTATATTTCAAATGTTATTCCCTTTCCTAGTTTCCCCTCTGTAAATCCCCTATCCCCTCCCCCTCCCCCGACATCAATGAGGGTGCTCCCCCACCCACTGACCCACTACCGTATCCACACCATGGCATTCCCCTACGCTGGGGCATCAACACAGGACCAAAGGCCTCTCCTATCATTGATGCCTGACAAGGCCATCCTCTGCTACATATGTGACTAGAGCCATGGGTCACTCCATGTGTATTTTTTGGTTGGTAGTTTAGTGCCTAGGAGCTCTGGGGGTGGTGGTGGTATGGTATTACTAATATGAGGTAGAAACCTTCTGTTTTAAGATGTTCTCAATAATAAAAAATGATATAAGAACAAATAATGAAAAAATAGAACATAAATTTAATATTTCTATTTCTATTTCACAGAAGTATTACTAATTCATGAACAAAAATGATACATTTCCTCAAATTTTCTCGTATCCATTACTCCAAGTCATGATTCTCTACCTATCTTCATTAGTCTCACCAAGTTTTCCTGCTCTTTTAAATAACAGAACAATTGAATTTCAAACCTATGAGAAAAATGGCTAAAATTACAAATTTAAACACAAGGAAATTCTTGTTTTTTATGAAAAATATGGAAAGAGTCAAAAATATATCTGAGGAATGTAAGATAATTTGTATAATAGAAGATAAAAGAAATGAATGTCTTATTGGTAAAGAAAATATCATTTTCAAAGTATAATCAACAAGAAAAAACAGCATTGTATTAGTCAGGGTTCTCTAGAGCCACAGAACTTATGGGTAGTCTCAATATAGTAAGGGAATTTGTTGTTGATTTACAGTCTGTATTCCAACTCCCCAACAATGGTCAGCAGCAGCTGTGAATGAAAGTCCAAGGATCCAGCAGTTGCTCAGTCTCACAAGGCAAACAGGTAGAGAGGCTCTTCCTTCTTCTAATGTCCTTATGTTGGTCTCCAGCAGAAGGTGTGGCCCAGATTAAAGGTGAGTACCACCGTGCCTGGATCTAGGACTTGCTTTGTCCCAGATGACCTTGAATTCAGAGATCTCCTTGCCTTAGTTTCCAGGGATTCATAGCCATTATGCCTCAAGGTCTCCATGACAATATCCAGGTCAGAAACTTGTATTCCCCAGCCTCAAGATCAGGATCACAGGTGAGCCTTCCAATTCTGGATTGTAGTTCCTTCCAGATGTAGTCAAGTTGACAACCATAAATTGCCACTACAAACATGTCTATGAACAAAGCCTTCAATATTTTTTCCACACATACAAAAACAGTAGTTGTCCGGATTTGGTAACCAAAAAAAAAAAAATATAATCTTGTGAGATTTTTATCATAATAGATGCATTGTTTATCTAAATATTTTACAAAGAATGAATTGATAAAAAGTAAAATATCTCATATACATCCATGTGATTAAACATATTTCACAGAATTCTCTTTCAAGTGTAAAAATCGTTGAATTTTGACCAAACCTGGATAGAATTTGAAATAAATGGTAAAAATTTCCCCAAAATTGTAAAAAGTAAGAATATTAAATGAGAAAGTGAGCAAGAGAGGAAAGACTACAGAAGATACTTTGTAGAATCATGAGTTGTATTTGAAAACTTATACACAGTCTGCATACTCTTTATTGAATTGAGGTTCAAAATCTCCTAGGAAAGCAAATGCTATGTTCTAAGTTCCTCCTCAAATTGCCTCCAATCCTTTGGCTGCCTGCAGTTTGCTATGAATGCAACCAGGATCCCATGATGAAGAGCTAGTACCATGATTTTGAGAGGATCTGAAAAGATTGGAAGGTTAGGCAAATATGAAGGAAGTGTTCACCAGTCATTCATCATTTTAAAAAGTCTTATCCCTGGCCTCTTTCTGTTTCAACCTCCACTTTCTGCTAGAATGTCCAGGCTCACCCTAGGCCAAGCAATCACAAATTGAAACCTGCGAACTATGAGTAACACAAATGATTTAGATGTTATGTGAATGCCACTACTAAATAAGCAAAGCAGTTAAGCAGTTAAGAAACAGAAAATATCCAATTGAAAACAAAACAAAAAACAAAGAAACAGAAATTTTAATGCAAAATGATAAATTCAAGTGAAGAACAGTGTATTAAAGTTCTATCTAACTTAATGACACTTATCCTTACTAGTACACATAGACATGTAGAAGGAAGCACACACATCTTTATTATTAAAGCAACTATTATTCATTTCAGTCAATTTTCAAAATAATTCCAAATTGACTGGGTTAAAAGAATAATCACCGATTCCCTATTCCCACTTATTTCACTATTTGTTAAATTGCTGCGCCATCAACAACCATCTTCAAAAAGTCACATAATCATGGACAAAAATCAGGAACATTTTGACTGTGGACCATAAAGCACAATAAATATGAATAGGAAATGACACAACAAACAGAAACTCTAAATTTAAAACAGGAGAAGTCATATACAGTAACAAGATGTGCTGAACTGACAGAATATTTAATTCAGGATAAGTGACAAGTGAAAAGATAAAAAATAATTCAATGATAAAAATATAAATGAAACTAGAAGACAGATGGGGATATTACAGGAATAAAAAGATGGTTATGCTATCATTTTTAATTAAAATTTTTAATTAAACTAATGCTAGAAATTAAAGGTGAAGGGAAATGAATTTGGATGTTCAGATTACCTAAGATACAAAAAAATGGAGTGCCCAAGAAAAAGCTTGTAATACTGAGAAAAATTACTAATCACTTATTCTACTGATTAAACAAACCATGCCATTACTTTATTCTTAATTCACAATAATGAAAGTTTATTGAAAGTTTCTATCTATAGATGTTTTTTAAAATGTATTGAGGAAACCTGTTTAGTTTTGATATATTAGATATTAACTTATGAGAATTTAATACTTTAAGTTAGTAAAGTAAAATCCATTGTGTTTCCAAGTGACATGAACCATAAATATCAGTATATATTTCAAGATGTATATATAGAACCATTTTGGAAGATATTCAAAACTCTTCAATATACTATATGAATGATAATTTATAACCATAAGAGCTGGTTACAGAATAGATTTCATGACTTTTCCTAGAAGAAGGATCTATTTGCATTCACTCTAGGTACATAAAACAGTGTCAGAACAAAGTAACAGTATAAGCCACCCAGGCACTGTTTTTTAACCAATGAGTTTATTGGGGAGCATAGAAGCATAGATGACTTAATGGTAGCTAAAATTAGGAAAAAGTCCATATAAGCATGGATAATGATTCAAGAAAGAGACATCTCCCAACTTCCATTATATGAATTACATGCACTACTACTTGCAAGTCCCCTGTGATTGTTTCAATGAGAAATGGTCCCCATTTATGGGGCTATTTGAGAATCATTAGCTAATGTGGCCATGTTGGAGAAAGATGTCACGGGAGGTCAACTTTGAGAGCTTAAGGCTTTGCCTTACTGTCAGTTCATATGCTGCTTCATGCATGTAAACTGTTGCTCTAACTGTCACACCTGTTTCAGAAAGACATGCCTCTGTTTTGCCATCTTGGACTCATCTCTCTAGAATCTTATGCACTTATAAATTCTTCCTCCTTTTGCTTGCTTATGTACGGTAATACAAAGTAATTAATTGTCTTAGCCACTGATCTATTGTTAATGAACAGACCATGATCAACACCTCTCATAAAAGAAAGTATTTAATTGGAATTTTGTTTACATTTTCAAAGGTTTAGTCCATCTATCTTTATTGTAGGAAGCATGGTGGTTTGCAGAAGCTGAGGCAAGGCAGTAGCGGAGGACCAGCAGACAAGGAAAGAAATGCAGCCTCTCCAAGCATTAGGATGGCACTTGGGGAGTCTTATGCAAGAGTTGGAGAAACAACTGAGGGACCTGAATGGAGAAAAGACTCCATAGGAAGACCAACAGAGTCAACTAACTTGAATGCTTGGGGGCTCCCAGAGACTGAACCTCCAACCAAAGAGTGTGCATGGGCTGAATCTAAGCCCCCTGGACATATGTAACATATGTGCAGCCTGGTCTTCCTGTGGATCTCCCAACAACTGGAGTTGGGGCTGTCCCTGAATCTGTTGCCTATATGCAAGAGGCTAGCATAACTGTCCTCTGAGAGGTTTCACCCAGCAGCCAATGAAAAGAGATGATGAGACCACAGCCAAACAAACAAAATTGATTGAATACAATCAATACCCTTAGGGCCATCTACCTGAGCCACTTCTAGAAAGAAAACTGACTGTCACCTCTAACTCTCAACTGGGAAAGATCCTCAATTAGTGGTGAGACTTTACTGGAATTTTGATTTGCTTGATTTTGTACAAGTCTTTTGCAGGCAACCGATCACAGCACCTAAAATTTATGAATGTGTTAGCTTTCATATGCCCAGAGCACACTTTGAACAACAGATCTTCCCATTTCTGACTCTGGAAATATTTTGCCTCTCTTTTGCAACAATCTATGGGAATTTTAAGAGGGGATGTGTTATAGATGTCTCATCTAGGTCAGGGAATACTATAATTATCTGCTGAACAAACAAGCTTCACAGCAGCCTCAGAAATTTCAGAATGAATTTAACATGGAAATTTAAAAGCTAAAAAAATGAAAACTATAAAACACCAAGAATGAGGTTGAAAAATATACGAGAGATGCTCTCATGAATGGGTAGGATTAGTACAATGAAAATATTGACATTACCAAAAGCAATCTACATAGTCAATGAAATAGCCACCAAAATTCCTAATTGAGTTTGGCAGAAATTTAAAAATACAGTTTATACAGAAATAAAAACAACCCAGGTAAGCAAAAAGTCTCTAATGATAAAGAATGCTGGAGATATCACTATGCCTAATATTTTTTAATGCAGAAGACTGATAATGAAAACAGCAGAGTATGATCATAAAAACAAATAAGTTGATGAATGGAATACAATCAAGGACTCACATATAAGCCCACATTGCAACCATATTTTAGATTAAAAATGCCAAAAAAATTCACATTTGAGAAAAATCTAGTATATTCAATCATTGTTCTTAGAAACCTAGGTTACAATTTGTAATAATTTCACATTCAATATCTGAAAATTATAATATGAAAGTATTATCCAAATAGTGCTAAAGTGACACCTAATAATTTTTATATTCACAAGGTAAAATGTATCCTTTTCCACAGATATGTTTGTCAGCATCTTACCCAAGTACAATGAATATTAACAATATATGTTGCAAAGACTTAGTCTTTCTTCATGGCATATACATGGGAAATACACAAGCAATGACAGTGGATTTGAACATCCAAGAGTTATAGCATACTCTTTCATGAAGAAGCAAAGGTCATCTGTGTCTAGAAAGAAGGGTGCTAAACAAATTCTCATTGAACAATGTTTATACACTATGAAAGTTAAAACAGAACATTTACATTATTATGAAAAATGTAATAAGCATTAGTTACTTCTAGTTTTAGCAATATTCTAATAATTATCTTTGTTAAATAGCACAGTTTTTCTAGGGTTTTAATTTTAGAAGCACACTGATTTGTTCCTTCATGTTTATCTCTGACATCAAATATAACAATATAGAGATATCTGAATCTAGTTGATGTTTAGTTGTTCACCGAACTAATCACTCAAATTCTGTCTTTGTTTAAGTTTTATTGCTGTGAAGAGAAATGATGTCCAAGGTAACTCTTACAAAAGTCAACATTTAAATAAATGTAATTTAATTACAGTTTTATAAGTTCAGTCCCTTATCATAATGGCAGAGAGAATGGCAGCATCTAGGCAGACATGGTGCTAGAGAAGGAGCCGAGAGTTCAGAGATATTGTAATAAAAGTTAGATTTAGTCAAAGTATGTACCCATTCAGGCTAAATTTAAATATCTTATTTTCTTAAAAGCTTTCTTTAAGTCCATAAACTATATAGTTTCATTTTAGTGATGTCATGCATATGTATATGGCATACAGTGTGCATATGTGTATGTATGGAACATGATGTATGGTGTGGAATATACATGTATATATGTGTGTGTGCTTACTACTTACATAATTGTCTTAACATCATTACACAATTACTGTTTTTTTAATTTTGTAGAAGAATTTTAATTCAGCAACATGGCTGTTCTAGCTGAAATACAGATACACCTTTAGTATGCACCTTCAATCCCAAACAATGTAGGTATGGTTAATTTGAAAAAAAAGGAGCATCCATGTTTGAAAGTGATGTCTAATTGAGGAAGACAAAGTGATGAACCAGAGAAAGATTTGTAAGAATGAGCCAGAGATATTATATGCCTAACTTTCATAAGCACAAGAAAGGGAGGCTATTTTAAGTGCAGTGCAGGAAGAGATTGGGGAGTTGGATGTCAGTTCAGTTTATTTCAGTCCAGTCAGTTGGGATTCAGTGACGTTTGGGCAGTGTGGTGTAGTTGTGTTCTTTCTATATTGCTTAATTATTTACATTTCAAATCTTATTCTCCACCCTAGTTTCCCCTCCGCAAACCCCTGATCCCGTTCCCCCTCCCCTTGCTTCTATGAAGGTGCTTCCCCACGCACCCACCTATTCCCCCCTTACTGCCCTAGCATTCCCCTATGCTGGGGCATCCAGCCTCCGCAGGACCAAGGGCCTCTCCTCCCATTGATGCCTGACAAGGCTATCCTCTGCTACATATGAGGGTGGAGCCATGGGTCCCTCCATGTGTACTCTTTGGTTGGTGGTTTAGTCCTTGGGAGTTCTCATGAGTTTATGCAGTTTGGTCCAGGTCAGCAGAGGCAGTTGAAGTCAGAAAATAAGAAGCCAGAAAGTTAGAACAAATTGCCAAAGTTGGGTTAAGGCCATGCAGAGCAATTCAGTGAGAAGCTGAGAGAAGTCAAATTGAATCAGTCAGCTTGAAAGGAGTTTGGGCCAGAACAGCTGAGTTTAACGAGCCTTTCAGAGTTCAGAAAGAACTAGAAAGGGTGAGCCTCCAATAAGTAAATGTCTCAAAATGACATTTACATCAGGCAAACAAAAGATAATTTTATGAATTTAGTTTTATAACCATTGTTAAAAATTGTTTTTAATCCTAGTATTTTCTGAAATTAAATTATTGATATCTACTTTGTTTTCAATATTTGATGTCTCTAATAAACAAGGTTAAAGAAAATTAACAATTTATATATTTAATATGTATTCTTCAACATTGTTAAAAAACTACCATATAAGTATATTATTTCATTTTAAAGTAAATCCAAATGTTTTCTTAAATGTTTTAGCTTTATTATTTGAACATCAATACAAATTAAAATAGTAGTAAATTACATATTATGTTAATAGATTTTCTCAAGTGTTAAATGTTAATTTCATACTATATACTATATACTATATATAAGAGTATATGTACTATATACTCTTATTCTATACTATAAATAAGAGATTTTAGGATTCACACACACACACACTCTGTCAACTGACAAAGAGACACATTTTTAGTGGTGGTTTTCTTATATCAGTTAGGGAAAGAACAGATGGCAGTCCTTTGTTCATTCTAGTTTGATGCCTGGCTTGGTGGCCAAAGCTATCTTATGAATAAGACTCATAAAAACCAAATCAAATCAAATTAAATCAAGGAAGTGCATCACAAGAGTTGGAAGACAGACCAAGGTCTGTCCTCTGCCCTCCAGCAAGGGTAGGCCATAGACTCACAGAGCCTCACCTACTACCATGCAGCAAAGCAGAGCAAAACAGACCTTCAAATTGCCTTAACACCCAGTGATCCACTCTCCATCACATGCCCTCATTCTCTAGCAGGATAATGTCACCCTGTAGCCAGCCAGCCACTTGACCAGCCTGTAGCAGGAGGTACCACAATGTGTGAGTATGTGGTGGACATATGGGGAAAAAAGGAAAGTAGAAGATCTTGAGCATTACAAATAGAGATGGAACTGAAGAGTTGAGGTTGCAAAGTACTAGCTTGTTTTAAGTGGCCAGGCCTGTTACCTGGAGCCATAGTGAGGTTCCATCACAAACTGCCATTGAAGGCCATGTCTGGGTTCTTGGTTATTAGCAGCAGGGGTTGTTACCACTAAAAAACATGGTGACACCCCTGGTCAGGGAAGCCTCCAAGGACCACATGGATATCCAGAGGCTATTGTACAGAACTAGCTTTGCGCCTCACTGGTTGTTGTGCTCTGGAGACCTGACCCCACCTTTTGCCAATGACAGTGTTCAGGAAAATGGAACCTGTACTTCATTCAGACAGCACAGTAGAGCTAACCCTGGTGACAGAGATGTCAGTGAACTGGCTAGGGGCATGAGAATGCGAGAGCTGGCCCCATGACTTATCTGCTATGCAGTGCCATTGGTAAGGAGTTGAGGCCTTACACCATTACCCCTGACCACCTGTGGTAGTTGGGAGAACTGGCTCCAACATTGTGAGAGCAGAGCTCTCTCTGAAAGAGTCAGCCACAAGGGCATAAGGGTGGGAGAGCTAACCATGTGTCCTGCCAATGGTGGCAATGAGTGGCCTAGCCAGCATCTTGACCAGAGAAGCTATCTTCCAGGTCTAGATCTAGGGCTCTGAATTGGCACACCAAAAAAATTAATATTATCTGCAAACACAGGACATGAGAAAGGGTCAGTCCTGCTGACGAACAATTATAGGATCTCTATGACAAGGGCAATGACAAGATAATTGGAAGAATTCTCAGTAGGATTTCTGATACTGATGGTGTCAAAAGAACAAACAAACAAACAACAACAACAAAAAAAAAAACAGAGATCCTGAACCAGAGCAAGGACTCATTGCAAAGAACATTTGGAAGTGAAGATGTGTGGACAGAGGGATATATTGTGGGGATAAATTGTGATATACCATAGCTTCCATGATGAGATTGTTTTCTATGTTTCTTTTGTTTGGTTGGTTGGTTTAGGGTGTATATGTGTGTGTGTCTCTCTCTCTCTCTCTCTCTGTGTGTGTGTGTGTGTGTGTGTGTGTGTGTGTGTGTGTGTGTTATTTTGAGGAAAGGTTGCAAGTGTGAAAGGTGTATATGAGTGGGAGATTTAGGTCTGGTACTGAATTTAGGTCTTCCTCTCAGACCCATGCTCACAGAAATCAGATATTTAACTCAAAATATATTTATAAATACCTTAGCCATAATGCTGACTCTAGTCAGACTAGATCATAACTAATATAACCAAATTATTTCTACCTACATTTTGCCACATGGCTAATTAATTGTGCTCAGGCACCATGCATCTGTCTTCTCACATTTTCTGGAGGCAGATCTCTCACCCGGCTCTATTCCTGAATTTTCTCTCTTTCTAGATGTTCGGCTTCCTATTTCCTGCCTAAGAATTAGGTCATCAGATTTATTAGTGGCAAGTGCCATATCCATACACATATAAGATATTTTCTCTACACATGAGGGAATGAGGAAATGAGTGGGTGTGGTTCAAGATGTGAAATTCACAAAAACATCATTAAAACATTTTAAAGAAGTAGAAGAGGAAGAGGAAGAGGAAAAGAAGGAAGAGGAAGAAGAGTAGGAGGAAGGGGGGAGAAGGAGGAGGACAACATCACTGAGCATCAATGAGGTGAAATCTTCTGGGAAATTTCTATTAAATCTTTCCTAATAGCACAGAAAAGTTATATTCCAGGGGCAAACAGGGAGCTGGTTTTGAAGGCCTGAATGGAGTCTTGGAGATCAGCTGGGGCTTGGCACTGTGATAGGCAAGAAAGCCCATCGGTGAAGATGCAGCCTCAGTGCCACTTGATGGTCCAGAAATGAAGGAGTCATACAATGATTAGAAACTTAGCACCAGAAAGAAAGAGTATTAATACAAGGGAGACCCTGTTGCAGCAAGGGACTCCAGTGATTTTGGAGATGCCAATACAAAACCACCAAGGCATAGGAGTGGAGCCAACCAGAGCCTAAAAGGCAAACTATATGTGTGCTACAGAAAACAAAGCTGGAGAAGTGACTCAAGCCCTTTGGAAAAGTCCAGATGACAGTGAGTAGATGCAAGACATTGGATAGTTTGAGTTTGATTTTGCTTGGTTCAGTTTGTGACTGTGCCCTAAGCTTTCCCTATTGAGGAAAGAAAGTATTTGGTTTATTTTTTATTTTACTGGAGTTCAAAAATGAAAGACTTTGAATTTGAATAGAGTTTTGACTTTGAAAGAGATTGGCTATTTTTAAAGGACTGAAATTTTAATAAGTTTGAATTTGTTAAGGATGTAGATCTTCAAAATGTTATGAATGTTTTTAATGTGAAATCTTGATAATGAATAAGAAAGGAAAGGCTAGTCTTAATAGTGATGTATTTGTGTGTCAAGGTGACAAGAGGTTAGGTGTACTGGCTGGTTTTTGTATCAACTTCACCCAATCTAGAGGCATAAGAGAAGAAGGAGCCTAAGGTGAGGAAATATTTCTAGGAGATCCAACTGTAGGGCATTTTCTCAATTAGTGATCAGTTGGGGAGGGTCTAGCCCATTCTCTGTAGTGCTTTCTTTGGAATGGTAGTCCTGGGTTCTAAAACAAAGCAGGCTGAGAAAACCAGGGGAAGCAAGCCAGTAAGAACTACCTTTCCACAACCCCTATATCAGCAACTACATCCAGGATCCTGCTGTGTTTGAATTTCTTTCCAGACTGTCTTCAATGATGGACTAAAATGTGGAAGGAGAACTTAAATAAGCATTTTCCTCCACAACTTCATTTTGTCTATGGTGCTTCATCATAGCAATAGTAACCCTAAGGACTCATGGGATTTTCCCCAAGCAGCTCATCATGTTCCTTGGAGTCTTCCTTGTTCAACTTACATTTTGGTGGTCATATTAGTAAGACTTCATGTGCATAGCTTCTGCCGTTACTAGGACACACAATCTTTTAACAAGTTCTCTGACCTTCTGGATCCTGCCATCTTTCCACCCCTTATTCCAAACTGCTCCCTGAGCCTTATGTGTGGAAGTGTTTTGGGACTGAGCTCTACAACTCTTCATACTTGTTGGTTGTGCTTTTCTGTAGTGGTCTCTATTGGATGACAGTAAAAAGGTCTTCAATGAGGGGTAAAAATTTTAAAAAAAAGAGTTTTTATGATTCAATATATTAGTAGAAATATCTGAATTCAGTTCAGTACCTAATATTAAAATACTCAAACTATATATTTTGAGAAAAGGTTAAAGATATGTTTAGCTTTCTGGTTTTGAAAACATTTTTTTCAACATAGTGGTGTTTATGCTAAGAAAGTAATATCTTAAACATATTTATTAAAGATTTGTTGTTCTCATTAAGCACTTTCAATATGCTTTGTTTGAGTTGTGAAATAATGTCCATCAATAGCAGAAAGAAATTCTGCAAATCCATGCTTTTTTAATATGGCATATCTGAGGGTCATTGATTCTTTCCTGTTTGTTTCATTAGTTGTTACCATTGCCAGAATTCTTACACTAGACTTGTAAGCCAATTTCTATAGTGAGGGGTTTGTGTTTAATTAGCTTTCATAGATTTTAGGGTTTAGATGATATATCAATTCCCTTAATATACAGAAGTAAAATTAAAGAAAAAAACACACAACACCTCATTTAGTCTATTGATTTAAGTTTTCACTGTTTTATGTTTGTTTAGTTTTTATTATATCTTTACTGTCATACTTGGATTGCAGCTTAAGCTTGCAGCCACAATTTCTCCAGTCTAGCCCTAAAAGTGAAAGGAAAGAAGTACTTTCCTCTTGCTGACCTTTCTGGCCTTAGCTAGAATTAAACAACTTCTTTCCTCTCTTACACCAATAACCTAGCTGCTCCCATCTTGAAAAGCCAGTGCATCCATATGTATTAGACAGAGCATGGAGCACAGGCTGCTCTGTAATGCTTTTCAAGCCCACAATGCTTTCTCACTGTTTATATCTAAACTCACAAAAGAAACAAAAGGCTTAAGACAGCTTCCATTTGTTCTGAAGTCTTAGTCTATTTTTCCAAGTAGAACTACAAGTGGATTTATATTTCTGTATCTCCTTTGATGGTAAGTCCACAGAGGAAATAAATTATAATGTTTCATTCCTGATATACTGCCTCTTACCCAAAGAAATATGCTTAAAATTATAGATACTATGAGATTAAACAAACATTCAAATACAATCCCAGTCTTTAGTCACTCCTTTATAGAATAGCTATCAGGATTTCATGATTGCTCACCATAAATAAATATTACTTTCCAAATGGAGACTGAAACAAATGAGAATGCAGCCAGGCATTTCCCTCCTGTCAGACCTCATTATTCTAGGACTGAGGAACAGCAGCAGAGCTATGCTGTCACAACCTCATGGAGTCAAAATCAATAACAACAGTAAAGCTGTGACCTTTGCTATATTCTTTCACTTTGAGCTAGTATAAAAAGATCCAGTGATATGTATATATATTTCATTTTATATTTGCTAAGACTAGTACTGAGAAATATCTTGGGTCAAGTAATTTCTTCATTTTAAACAAGCCATTAATGAAATGATTATGGATTCATATTTCAGACACACATTTCTAGAAACCATACTGGTTATCATTTTAGATTTTGAAGTTGGATATCATGAACTCTCTCCCCCCCTGAGTGTACTATATTTTCTTGTTTTCAAATTTGATCAATTAACATTTGTGCAAATTTCACCACTTATTTCAACATCTGTGCTTTGGTTTCCTCATAGACTTATTTGTGATTTGCACAGATCATAACTAGAAAGTTCGACATGATAGATTATGTGTTAAGTAAAGATAGAACAGTTGCTATGCATGTCTGTGTGTGTGTGCGTGGTGCTGTGGGTTTGCTTGCCTATGTGTGTAAGTGCCTCTGTGTGTGTGCTTGCATACATGTACACAAACTTTTATTAGATTTTGTGTATTTGGGCTTGTTTTTTGACTGTTATTTTTTTTTTTTATTTCTCAACACTGCTTGGAACTGCTCCACAGAGACCACTGGGCAGAACTGGCTTTCTCCCACATCCTACCAGGCATTTGGGTTGATTCAACACAGGTATATTGACCAGTATTTGGTCAGAAGCAGTGAGAAGAGAGCATGATTTTACTTATGTTCACTGTGCATGTAAACTGGGAATAGAAACCTATCATTTATTAAGTACACTTTACTCAGACAAATTACTTCATATAAGTCATCTTTAATTTCCAATATTTGAGTAAAACAACAACAATAATAAAATAGAAATATAGAGTAGGATTTTCTTCTCATTTTTTAGAGATGTATTATTTCTCTACTCTTACATTTGTGTGTAAAAGTATAAATAGATATTTTAGTATGCATCAAAATGTACATATAAATAAACTTAAGTGAAAATTTAAATTACCCTAAACCTTATTAAAGCTCTCTATGCAAACTATAAAGGGATACTCATCATCAAAATTCACATATGACAGTTACATTATAATGAAGGTGCTACACTTCTTCCTTCCTCCAACCATTTTTTTTTAAATTCTTTTCATCATTTACTTGTGCCATTTAGGTCCTACGCCACTACTTATTCGAAGCACTTATAAAGTTTTCTAGAGTAATTTCAGTTAGAGGTTTCTTTTCTCACAGCTGCAACACATTACAGCAACAATCTCCTTAGGACAAAAATCTCAAAAAAAATTTATTTTTATAATTGTTTAATAGGTCAAAGATTGATAGGTATGACAAGTTTTTGACTCAGAAACTCTTACTTACAGTCTCATGTCATTTGGGGTTTTAATCATCTAAAGACTCCGCTGGCCTGGATTACTATGATGAGTTGCTCACATGAACAGTAGAATATGAACAGAAAGCTAATCTGTGGTTGTTAACTATGATTGGTTGTATATGCTCAACTAAAGGAGTGGTACTATTGGAAGGTTTGGCCCTATTGGGGTAGGTATGGCTTGTTAGAGTAGGTGTGTCATTGTGGGTGTGGGCTTTAAGACCTTTGTCCTAGCTGCCTGGAAGTGAGTATTCTGATAGCAGCCCTCAGATAAAGATGTAGACCTCTCAGGTCTTCTTGTTCCATGACTGCCTGGATGCTGCCATGCCTTTTCCTTGATGATAATGGACTGAACCTCTGAACATGTAAGCCATCTCCAATTATATGTTGTCCTTATAAAAGTTGCATTGGTCATAGTGTCAGTTCATAACAGTAAAATCTAACTCAGACATTAGCCAATAGCAACCAAATATTACCTCTTGTCAGAGTTTGAGCATAACCTCTGAGATATAGCTAGTGAATAAGGTGCAAACTGCAATGCACCTTAGAAATTGCAAGTGATTTCAGATGCCATACATGTGTGACAACTTTCCCAACATGCAAAGAAGAAAATATGGTTGCCTTTGTAAATGGAAAGGTAAGAGTGTCAGACTATGAAATAATGCATAGGGGTGTTGTGGGAGTTTATATATGTTTGGACATGGGAAGTGGCAGTATTAGGAGGTGTGACCTTGTTGGAATCCTGTGTGGCCTAGTTGGAGGAAGTAAATCACTGTTAAGGCAGGCTTTGGGATCTTCTACTGCTCAATCTCCACCCAGTGCAGAAAGGAAACTCCTGGCTGTCTTTGCTCAAGTTTTTGTCTCTACTTTCAATTCCAGATCTGTATTCCATTCCCAGGACCACAGCTCTGCCTGGATCCCTGGAAGCCTGCTGCCACCCAGGACAACTGGAGGTCCCCTATCATTAAAAAATACCAGGCTAGTCAATACCAGGGACATCCAGAAGGTTAAAGGCCAGCCTAAGAACTCAATCAGCAAAAGCCAGGACAATATGGTACTACTAGATGCCAGCTATCATACAGAAGCAAGCCCTAGCTACCCTAACACCCTTGAAAGGGCAATATTCTGACCTAAAATTTCATCTCATGAAGATGGTAGAGGCCTTAAAGAAGGATATAAATAACTCCCATAAAAAATACAGGAAAATACAATCAAATAGATAGAGGCCTTTAAAGAGTAAATGAATAAATATAAAGAAATACAGGAGAATACAATCAAACAGGTAAAGCAAATGAATAAAACTGTTCAAGATCTGAAAATATAAATAGAAGCAATAATGAAAACATAAACTGAAGCAACCCTGGTGATGGAAAATCTAGGAAAGAAAATAGAAACTACAGACACAAGCATCACCAACAAAATACAAATGTTAGAAGAGAGAAGTACAGGCATAGAAGATAAGATAGAAGGAATTGATATACTAGTCAAAATACTAAATCTAAAACATTTACAACACAAAACATCCAGGAAATTTGAGACACTATTAAAAGAATAATGGGAATAGAAGACAGAGAAGATTTCAAGATCAAAGGTCCAGAAAATATCTTCTACAAAATCGTAACAGAAAAGTATCCTAACTTAAATAAACAGATGCAAATCCAAGTGGATTAAAGATCACAACATGAAGCCAGATTCATTAAAACTCACAGAACAGAATAACACATTAGTACAGGTGACAATTTCCTGAACAAAACTCCAATATCTCAGCTCTAATATCAACAGTTAATAAATGGAATCTCAAACTTAAAAACTTGTTTAAGGTAAAGGACACCATAAATACAACAAAATGGCAGCCTACAGAATGGATAAACACATTCACTAACCAGAGGGCTAATATCCAAAATGTATAGATAATTCAAGAATTTAGATAACCCAAATAACCCAATCATAAAACGGGGTACAGCACTAAACAGAATTCTCAACAGAGGCATCTCTAATGGTCGAGAAACATTTTTAAATGTTCAACATTCCTAGTCATCAGTGTAACGCAAGCATAAAGAACACATTGATTCTACCTCACACCCATCAGAATGGCTAAGATCAAAATCTCAAGTTACAGTATATGCTTGTGAGGATGTGGAGCAAAGGACACACTCCTTCATTGCTGGTGGGAGTGCATAATTGAACAACCACTCTGAAAACCAATCTTGTGGTTTCTCAGAAAATTGGGAATAATCATACCTCATGATCCAGCTATACCACTTCTGGGAATATAATCAAAAGATGATCCACATTACCAGAAGGTTCCACTGTGTTCATAGCAGCTATTTTTGTAATAGCCAGAAACTGGAAACAACCCAGATGTTGCTCAACTGAAGAATGGATAATGAAAATGTGGTTCATTTACACAATGGAATACTACTCAGCTATTAAAAACAAGTACACCATGAAATTTACAGGCAAACTGATAGGACTAGAAAATATCCTGAGAGAGGTACACAAAAAGACATGCATGGAATGTACTCACTTATAAATAGATATTAGCCATAAAGTGCAGGATACCCATGCTACAATCCATAGAGCAAATGATGCCAACCAACAAGGAAAGGCCAAACCAGGATGCTTGATTCTCACTCATAAGGGGAAATAAAACAGTCATTGGAGTCAGAAGGAGGGAGAGAACTAGATGGGAGAGAGAATGTGATATTGAAGAGTACTGGAGGAATGGGATCACATGTGGGGAGAAAAAGAAGAGAAGACCTGGAGGTGATTGGAAAGCATCAGCTGGCTTGAAGGGGTCAGGGAACAGGATTTTTTAGTACATGCCAAAGACTTGGAGTGAGGGAGGCTCCTGGGGTCTATGGGGTGACTCTAGTTCTGACCACTAGCAGTGTGGGATGTGGAACCTGAATTGGCCAACCCCTGTGATGAATCTAGGCCACCAGCACATATGTAGCAGATGTGCAGCTGAGTTTTCATGAAGGTCCTCCAACAACTGAAGTGGAGGCTGTCCTAAATTTGATGACTGCCTGGGGAATCCTGTTCCCCTTTTCTGCCCTAGTAGGAGAGGGCCTAATCCTGCAGTGACTTGATATGCCAGGAAGAGTGATACCTGGGGGGAAGGTCTCTCCCTTCTCAGAGGAGAAATAGAGGAGGGGGTGAGACTGTAAGGGTGTCTAAAGGGGGTCCTGTGTGGGGAATTAGGAGGAACAGTGAATAAATAAATTGATGAAAAAAAATCTAACAACAAAAACCCAGGATAGGTAAAACAATCCTGTATAAAACAAGAACATCTTAAGGTACCACCATCCCTGACTTCAAACTGTCATAATAAAAACTAATGGATGATCCATGTAATTGATTAGGAGTTCTAGACATAAATCCTAACTACATTATTGTTTGTACTTATAACCATGAATTAGTCAGAGTTCTCTAGAATTACAGAATTTATGGAATGTCTCTTTATACTGAGGGATTAATTGTGATGACTTACAGATTGTAATCCAACTACCCCAACAATGGTCAGCTGTGAATGGGAAGTCCAAGAATCTAGTAGTTGCTCAATCTCACAAGCCTAGTTGTTTCAGCTGGTCTTCTGTAAAAGTAGATTCCAACTGATGTGCTGGCAAATAAATGCAAGAAGGTGAAGAAGAGTGAATCTTTCTTCTACCAATGTCCTTATGTAGGTCTCCAGCAGAAGGTGTGGCCCATTTGAAGGTGTGTACTATCACACCTGGATCCGGGACTTGCTTTGTCCCAGGCTGACCTTCAACTCAGAGATCTCTATGCCTTAGTCTCCTGGGATTAAAGGTGTGTGCTACCTTTCCTGGCCCTAAATTTTCCATAGCCACTATGCCTCTAGATCTGCATGCCAAAATCCAGGTCAGAAATTTGTGTCTTCCAGCCTCAAGATCTGGATCACAGGTGAACCCTCCAATTCTGAATTGTATTTCAATCCAGACATAGTCAAATTGACAACCATAAATAGCGATTACAACCTGTGGGCTGGTGAACTGTGACAGGCAGCCTGGCCCCCGTTGAGCACAGGCTTAACCCCAGTGGAGCTTGCCCTGCAAGGGACCAATGCTCCAGAGAGGCTCTTGGCTCCTGTCAAGTAGCTATAACCCCCACTGTAGAGAAGTCTATCATATAGGAGCAACATACCAAGCCCTCCCACATGCAGATAAGGTATGCCTAAACTCTCAGACCAAACCAATGGGAAATACCTGTTGTCAGACCCCTGACCCATCCCAGACTGTATATTAGGCCATCCCAAACTGTATATGAGAAATCCCATCCAGAAGGAATAAATAAAGGTGTGAGAACTACTCTGTCATCTGGGAGCTATCATAAGAATTGTAACATTGCTGCTTAGGAAGAGGTCTGCTCTCCTGAAACGCCACCAAAAGCTTCCCGAACTCCTTTTCAGCTAGTTGGCCTCTCCCTGGCTCAGCCTGACCCAACTCAAGGACTCAAGCCTAGTCCAACTCAAGGTCTTGGAGCAACTGAGGCGGCAACTGTGGAGACTGAGATGGAGACTCCCAGCCCTGCTTGCACTCTCCCCTTTTCGTGAACCCTAGCACTTGACCAGGCCAGAGATCCCTGTGGAAAGCCTCCAGCACTCAGGCCCACAACAACCCACAACAAATATAGTCCTTACACTTTACTGAGCAAATGATCTTTATAAGAAATGGAAAACATTTCTGAAAACCAATCAAAATACAGAGCTGTAGAACCCAGTCCAAAAGGATACATCCACAGACTACTCTGGACACCTGAGGCTTCAGTAACACTGCAAAATAAAAGGCAAAAAGATTTTATGAACCAGAGGATAAGAGAGTTTTCTGGGGTATTGTGTTTCCTAGTAATATCAGAGGCTACACCCATACAGTTTCATTACCAGGACCCACTGACTCAGTGTTAACTGAATAAGGACAATAGCAACATATATGCCAAAATGGGCAAGGAAAACATATGAGAAGCCTAAACCCTACACAAGGCACCACTAAGGTAACTAAGGAATTTTATGAATAGAGAAAGAGCAGTGCCCAGGGAAAAGCACCCTAATTACATATACAATGGCAAATGGTCAAACCTGAAAAAACTTATATTATAAAATTATGTAGACCAAAAGGACACACACACACACACACACACACACACACACACATATGCAACAACAATTTTAGAAAGAGTCCATAAATTTGAGAATAAGAGCAGAAATGTATGTGCAAAATTGTTTGGGGGAGAAACAGGAAGAAGAAAATGATGTAATTATATTATTATAGTGTCAAAAATAAAAGAAATAATACAAGGAACCAATTAGATTGCTTACTTTACTCATTTTCTTTCATTAACATATTTTTAAATGTCCATAATGTTTATATTAAGTTTAATGTTTGTTGAAAAGATAGTATATTTCTACACATTTATACACGTAAGTAAAAATGGGACTACTATCTATTTGACAATGAAGAAGACACCACACTAAATCACTGTCCTGGCTAATGCCAGGAAGCCTGATGTTTTCCTCCTTTGCTGAGGAGAAAGAAGCTCATCTGGATACCCTGTAACCTCAGGCTTCTCTAGCTGTGCACAGGTTCCCAAAAATAATGACTCTAAGATTTAATTGTATGTAAATAAATGGTTAGGCCATAAGCTTTAGCTTGTAACTTAGTTGACATATTTATCCTATTTTGTGACTGCCATGTGGTTGGTTACCTCTCCTCAGTTTCATTTGTCTACATCCTCAGAGTTGAAGCAAGTCTCTTCCTGTGCCTGACTCTAAGCCACAATCTGCTCTCCCTACAAGAACTTCTACCTCCAGTTCTCTATATGGAAGTTAAGGCACATATATTTCCAAAGAATATCTCCAAGATACTATGAAAGCACAGGCTTTTCCATTTGTCTTTATATTTTCCTATTTGATGAAAATTAAAAACACCAAATCATTTAAATTTCTTAGCAAATCAAAGAATGAGATGATGTTTGTATTAATAATCATGTTTCTTTAGCCTCAGCCCATTAGCCAATCAGCTTATTATAGACAGCTGATGCTTCCATACAGTACATAAGATATTCGCTCTACAGCAGCCATATCTATTCTCTGCAGGTTGAGAAGTTTCACAAAGGACTGAAGCAATCTTATGATGGCTCTTTCAGCCATCAGTTTGGCCATGGAGGATAGAGACAGTAGTGTGACTCTTTCAGCCAGAACCTTGAGAGAACATTGCTCTGGTAAAAAATTGTGACTACTTCAGCCAGAGCCTAGAAGGACTTTCACTATGGTGGTTGAACATAAATATTATTAGCTCAGGTAGATCCTTGGTGAGCACATCACCATGATAGAGGCAAACAGGAATAAGAGACACTGTCAGTGTTCACTACAACTGGACCCTGCATTTGGAATTGAACAGTTATTGGTGTGCTTACCACCTACATTTCCTACAACATATCAGTTATGCATAGCTGCACCTAAAAATAAATCAAAACATCAGTGCCACAGAAGTCATGAAAATGCAATTTTTTCTTAAACAATTCATCATTCTAAATCACCCAACATTTTTTTTCTGTTTTACTTATAAAACAATGTACAGTTACCATTTGAACAATGAATACCTAATGGAAAAATATTAATAGTATAACTTGAAATCCTTGTAAAATAGGGGTTACAGGAGAACTGCTGAGGCAATCTTAATTATAGCCCTGGGGAAAATAATGCTCCTAAGAGCTAAATAGTAGATTGTATTTCAAGTGAAGAAACAATAAAATCATCAGCCATGAAGTGCAAGTGGAGAAAGAAGACATATGTTTCATGCATTCAGCCTTGACTGCAGTAACAATTTTCAGACACTATTGGCTTCTGAATCAAACAACCATAACAGGTACAGAAGCCAGTAAAACACAGCTTCAGTGAGGTAAAAGAGACTCCTGCTTCTTTACTAAGAGGAAGCTAAAGCACATGAGTCTCCAAACAGTATCACCATGACAGTATGTGAGCACAGTCTTTTTTATTTGTCCTTATAAGTTCATATTTGATGTAAATTGTTTTGGATTGCTTTTATTTTCTGCTTCCTCAAGACTGGTGCAATTGAGGCCTGGTGAAATTTTAATTGGTCAGATAACGCTAGAGCTTGTGATTGGGGAGTGGAAGGAAATGGCAGAACTGAAAGTTTTAGAGAGAGGAAAGAGAAAAAAAAGAGACAAGTTGAAATGAGACAAAGGACAGAAGAAGATGGAGGAAGAAGAAGATGAATCAGAACCACATGACTACTAGGAGCCATAAGTAACTAGGGATTTCATAGATGGGAAATAGAGTAATGTAAGCTACATTTATCCAATCTGGGTATTCAGCTTGCATTTATATCAATTGAGTTTTGTGTTCTTTGCATGGGCATTTTGGGGCTAGAGATTTATCATTATAAATATGGCTGGTATATTACAAGTCTCTAGTGTTATCATTTTATGGGTCTAAGGGAATCTGAGCCAGTAGTAGTTGGCTTTCTGCAGGCTAGCCACAGGGTGTGGATTGCCTGGGAAGACCAGAGCAGCTTGGCAGCAGGCTGGCCTCAGGAACCAGGGACTGGCCATGGAGGTGGGCAAGACTGCTGATGCAGGTGCCTAGCAGATTTAGCATGGATCCTTTTTTTTTTTTTAAACTACATGTTACAGCAAATTATAAACACCAAAACATTTAGACTTCTTAGAAATGAAAAAACTGAGATGATATTTATATTAATAATCATGTTTCTTTGGGAATTAAGTTACTAGATTTCTTAACAAAACCGATTCAAATAATGAGTGAAGAATTTGGGGGTAATAGTTAAAGAAATATACTTGTCTAGTGTAGGCCATTGTTGTCACATCTGTGAAGAGCTAAAATAATGGCACAAATACATTTAATGTGTTTTATCCATTGCCATGTCTTCCCCAAATAATAAAACAAAATTAAAGTTTAAGACACTTTCTTTTGTCATAAAATGTTGTTTTTCCTTTGGAAATCAGCACTTTTATGTTACTGCACTTAAGATAATTGTGTAAAAATATAATTATGCTCACATATTAGAACTGTGATTCTGAACAAACAAAATATTCAACATCTAGTTCTCATGTCATTTAATGATCCCATTAAAAGAGAAAAATTCTGGTTTTGTTATGAAGTCTTATGACCAAGATACCTATAACATGACATATGCAACACAAAATAAATAAAATGCACAAAATTATGTAACATGCTGAATTCATTGCAATATATATGTAGTAAGATTTACCAAAAAGGATATAAATATTGCATAAGGTGAAATGCTTACCACAATTTATTATAGTTTAGTTAAAGTGCTATATAATTTCGGACATAGATTTATGTTTCTGGCATATGTTAACATGTTGTGATTTGTAGCTGAATAATAACCTGCATGGGCATGGCATGTTTGAGTTTTCCAATCATTTGTTGCAAGACCATGCATTGTTTCACACCTTTTTTATTACTTCTTTAATTTTTTGAGGTTGTATTAAAATTGTATCATTTTCTTTTTCACTCTCCTTCCAATTCTATTTTTTTTCTTCATTCTGCACTCGATTCATATTTGAAAATGAGTCTCTGAGATTTCATCTTTTACTTACATTTCCTTCTTCAGTCTGAGATATTTTGAAGTTAAATATTAACTCTTTTTATTTAATACACAAACTATGAGAATAAAAGAAGAAAATGAATGGATATGTATGTATACAATTAATGCAAATACATATGGAAGTGAGTATATTTACAAACACTCTGTAAGTATGTATAGATTACACATGTATCACATACATAAAACATATTTCATATGTACAACTATAGAATCAAATATATATATATACTTCATACATTACATATGTACACAAATCTTATTTACAAGTATATAAATGTAGACTATGTATCTGTGCTCATTAAACAATCATGAAAGATGGAAGGAAAAGAGTATGGTTTAACTTCTGTTCAGCATCAGGAAAGGTTTCTTTTGTTTCACAATATGATAGAAGGCATCACGTGGTAAGACAAAGCAAAAACACACATCAAACTAAAGAAAATTTTATTTATTTTTATTAAAAGGTAAGTACACACAGGTTTCAATATGTCCACGGATGTCAATAAACAACTTTGTGGTATCAGCTTCTCTCCTTCTGCTTTCCTTTCTTCTTCTTCTTTTTTTAATTCCTTAAACTTTTTTTTATAGTTCAATCATTATCCTCCTCCTATTCTGCCCTTCGACTGTTCCTCATCCCATTCCTCTTCCCCCATTTCAAGAGGATGTCTCCACAACCTCCCAAACCTCACCAGACCTCCCCACTCCCTGGGGTCTCAATTCTCTCGTTAGGTGCTTCTTCTCTCGCTAAAGCCAGACCAGGCACTCTTTTGCTGAATATGCTGTGTGTGTGTGCGCGCGCGCGTGTGCGTGCGTGTAGCTAATGTATGATATCCCTGGTTGGTGGCTCAGTGTCTGAGAGATCTCAGGGGTCAAGGTTAGTTGAGACTGCTGGTCTTCCTATAGAGTCACCCTCCTCCTCAGCTTTCTCCAGCATTTCCCTAATTCGACCACAGGGATCAGCAGCTTCTGTCCATTGGTTAGGTGCTAGTATCTGCATCTGAATCTTTCAGCTCTTAGTTGAACCTCTCAGAGAGCAGCCATGCTAGGCTCCTGTCTGCAAGCAACAATGTAGCATCAGTAATAGTACCAGGCCTTGGAGGCTCCCCTTGAGCTAGATCCAAATTTGGGCTGGTCATTCAAACTATTTTTCCTCAGTCTCTTCTCCATTTTTGTCCATGCAGTTCTTTTAGACAAGAACAATTCTCGGTCAGAGTTTTTGACTATGGGATGGCACCCCCAACCCTCCACTTGATGCCATGTCTTTCTAGTGGAGGTGGACTATACATGTTCCCTCTCCCCACTGTTGGGCATTTCATCTAAGGTCCCTCCCTGTGAGTCCTGAGAGTCTCTCACTTCCGAAGTCTCTGGTACTTTCTAGAGGGTCCTACCACCTCCTATTTCCCAAGGTTGCCAGTTTCCATTTTTTTGTGCTGGCATTTCACTCTGTTGCCCACCAACACCTTGTCATCTTCCTCTTTTCCCCTCTGCGTCACCTTTCCCACCCAGTTTCCTCCCTCCCTCTGCCCCCCATGATTGTTTTCTTCTACCTCCCAAGTGAAATTGAGACACCCTCACTTGGGCCCTTCAGTATGTTAATCTTTTTGAGTCCTGTGGATTATATCCTAGGTATTCTATATTTTTTTTTTTTTTGCTAATATCCACTTATTAGTGAGTACATATGATACATGTCGTTTTGGGTCTGAGTTACCTTGCTCAGGATGATATTTTCTAGTTCCATCATTTTGCATGCAAAACTCATGATGTTCTTGTTCTTAATAGCTAAGTAATATTCCACTGTGTAGATGAACCACATTTTCAGTATCCATTCTTCTGCCGTGGGACATCTGGATTGTTTCCAGCTTCTGGATATCACAAACAAAGCCACTATATGAACATAATTAAACACATGACCTTGTGGCATGGTGGGGCAACTTTTGGGTACATACCCAAGAGTGGTTTAGCTGGGTCTTTAGTTAGATCTATTTCCAGTTTTCTGAGGAAACTTCAGATTGATTTCCAAAGTCTTTGTATTTGTTTGCAATCCCACCAGCAATAGAGAAGTGTTCCTCTTTCTCCACATCCTCATTAGACAAAACATAAAATAGCTCTCTCAAATGACAAAATCTATTATATTAAAGGACAATGTATCACAAATAGATAGTATTTGTAAATGGTACATTTTCCACTCATACAGCCATATATATATATGTGTGTGTGTGTGTATATATATATATATATATATATATATATATATATATATAATGCATAAAATACAAACATGGTAAATAAAAGTCAATATGAAATTAATAGAAGACTTTAGCTTATATGATTTTAAAGATGACAAGAACATTCAGACAGAAAATAAGTAAGGAAATAGTGGAGATGAAACTATAGACTGAATGAACCTCATGATATATACAAAATATTTATCACTACAGTTACTAAAGTTGCTTTATACTTGAGTGCACATGGAACCTACTCTAGGAATATCAGTGTGTTATGTCACAAAACAATTCTCAAAACATTTAAGAAAATTGAAATCAACCCAAGTATATTTTCAGCACAATAAACTGGAGCTCTATATCCATCACTCTCAGAAAAATCCAGAGTTCAAAGTCAGTGCAAACCAAATAATACATTCCCAAACACCAATTTCTCAAAGAAGAAAAAAAGGAAAAAAATGAACAAATATCATTTACTAAAGAAGACTTATAGAAAGATTAAATGTGATTATTTTGGATGTAATTCTCTATGAGTTCTACACCTCTGTAACCTACAGCCAGCTTACAAAGAATGTCAAACTTGGCCTTTGGAATGAATAATATCAGGCTGAACTTCAAAGGCTTATTGCATTACATCTTCTCAAGTATATTACCGGCTGAAGAGATGGTTCATTGGTTGAGAACATTGTCGTTTATCTAGAGCAACTTGGTTCAATTCACAGCACCACTATGATAGCTTTTGATGGTATATAACATCAGTCTAAGCAGGATCTCTCCAGATTTTAGTGAAGCAGGAATATGAGTGGTACAGACATACATGCAGACAAAACACACATACCCCAAAATAAAAATAAAAATATTATTAATTTTGATATTCTGTCTAATATTTTAGGAGGAAATGTTTTGCTTCTCAGTACTTTATCCATTACCAATGTTAACTTAAGAAAAAGGCACTGAAAAATGTTTGATTTGTGGTCAAATACTCAAAAGCAACAAATAGAAAAATGCAATACAGTATAAATCTTTTAAAAATCACCCCTTTAATCTATTTTAACTTAATTTATAGTGAAAGTTAAGTTATAAAATAAAAGGTTCACATTCTTTCTTCATATTTTTTTATCCAGATGAACAAAAGATTACATCTTTTCTTTATCACCAAAAAAAGGGGGTTTGGGGAGGTTGGAATGAGTAGAAGAAACACGACTCTCAGAATAGCATGAAGTTTTAAACCACCTAATAATACTTAAATATAACTACAAATCCTTGAAGATGTGTTTCAAAAGCTTCAAACAGAGATAGGAATAGATTTCATAAGAGCATGGGGATTATAGAATCTCTTAAAGACTTCTGGTAACTGGCCATATGACATATAAATTTCTTCTTTTAGCTTTTTTCTGAGTATGCCGAAGTCAAATTGGAATCCATTAGTGCCAAAAAAAATGTCTCTTGACCCAGCCCTTAGCATCATGCATATAATAGTACGTTAAAGTTAGTCACATACAACTATATTTCTTTTTGTATTTCTATTACATGCTTTTCAACAACTCATTGTTACAAATTGTGTAGACTTTTTTGTGAGAAGATGTAGACAAATATGCCCTCACTCCAGATAAAGTACCAACAGTAGAAATAAAGGTCTAGTCACACAGGAGTACAGCTTGATAAAACAGTTTAATTGGGGCTCTCTACAGGGCAACTTTGAATCAGCTATACCACTGAACAGAAATAACACTGATGGGCTATGTTCATTATCCTTGGTGACCCTCCAGAACTTGATTTAAAGTCGCTATTGTTGAAGATATTATGATTTAACCCCCAAAAATGGAAAAATTAAATTGGTACTAACCAGGAAATTTCATCCTTATTAACAAACTTTAAAGGTGCTATGTATATACAGACAAAAAAGTGATAATCAGTCTTACCAAGCTGTGTTATTTGTGATCTACAGTAAAGATTGGCCTGGTAAGCTCTGTCCGTTGGTACCATAGTGACATCAATATTATGGGAGTAACCAGCCACTTTCTGATAAATGCATGTCATACACCAGGTGATGATATCCATAACTGGTAAGATTTCCAAGGTGAAATATCTGAGGGTAGATAGGTTATGGGTCCCAGGGAAAACTACTTTACTATTATAATGCCAAATGAACATAGTATTAAACAACTCCTAATAACTTATTGCTATACATAATCAGTAAATGTCTCAGCCCTCATCAGAAAAGTTTCTTCTTGCCATAGATGACAATTAAGAGTGTACTCACAACTGCTTTACATACAGAGTAAGAGACTGTAGATTGTTCATCCCTAAATGAGATTTTAATATCACACTCCTTCCACAAGGCTCAGGAAACTTCCTGAAAGAGGGAGTGAAAAGAATGTAAAAGCAGAAGTGGTGGAAAAGTGCAAGGGAACCATTTTCTGGGCACAAAATATTAGTTGCACATAATAAATAAGATTTTATGACATCATGAATAAAATGTATAAGTACAAGTAGACAAAGCATCAGTATCGAGTGGATAACTACACATAAAGTCCAACTTCTAATTGATGAGCTACTAGAACTGATAGATGCTAAAAGAGGAAGAATCAGTTTTTGTTATGGGTATGACTCTTGCTGTGTTAACAATGCTCCCAAGAGGAATACGCATTGTATTTGGTTAACACAACAGAAATCTATGGGTTTAAAAAAGAACCCAAAGTTGGAGGTTAATCCTGGAGCAGTTGAGGTTGTGAAGGCTATCAAAATCTATGATATAAAATTCTCAAGTAATAAATAAAGCAAGTTAAAAACTTTAATAAGCTAAATGTCTCCAATTAGTGACTGCTCAGCCATAAATACAGGTATATAACATTAAATGGATATATACATATATATATTCTTCTATATAAACATATATATATGTTAGTTAATCTATATATTATATGGTGAATATAATATATAAAATATACTTAGCATATATTTATGTGTATACATATATGTATGCATATGTGCACATAACAAGGAGTTGAAGGAAGGAGAGTAAGTGCTAGTAATAATGTAAATATAGTACTTGTGTGAGATTCTCAAAAAAGTAAAAGTTTAATTTTAAAAAAAAACGATCTTCCTAACATGGCTGCTATATTCCCATGGGAAGTACATGTTCTTTTGAGCTTTCCCCAATCCCTACATCACAGGCAGTTCATTGGACCAATTTTGCATGGGTATCCTTAGGGTGACCAGCTACTTACAAATCTAAAGAGAAAAGGTCATACTATTCCCTAAAGAGATAGTTCCACAGCACTACATTTCTCTAGACTATTCTTTCTCCTTGCTGCTTAGTGAGTATGTGTGAATTCTTGGTTTCAGCTTAGTAATCATTAGATTCTCAACACTTTATATTTAAGTGTGAATACATTGGGGCATGATAAGTAAGTTGGCATTTAATTAGTGGATTGCAACTAAAAGATTAGGTTATTCACATGTTAAACACAAGTCTTTAACAAAATAATTGATGGAAATACTTATGGAAAATAAAAAATGAGTTGATGAGTAGAGTCAGTAAAAAGATGACTACTAAGAAAGTATATATGTTCAAGATTTTTCATGACACTTGAATCCAAACAAAGATCTGATCTGAGAAAGTTAATTGATTTGCATACCACTAACACTGGGGATGCCCAAACAGGAAAACTTACTTTGCAGGTGTAAGGGCTGAGTATATATCTCAGTGAGAGTTTGCTTCATAGCCTTTATGAAGTTTGGGCTTCAAGAATCAGTGTCACACTGATTAATCAAATGAATGGGGAATGTTTAATATAGCAGCAGGACTGTAAGGGATTATCATGAGTAATTTAATCAAGTAGGAAACATATAAAGTATAGATAGCACAATTTCCTGGAAAGGAAATGAACTGTATAAATGGAGAAAAGTAGTAGAGAAGCATCACACATTCAGCATTTTCAGCCTCCTGACTGTGGGTGCTGTTTCCTGTTCCTGCAGTCTTTATTTCCCTGCCATGGTGGACTGATGGACTGTAACTATGAACTGTGGGCCTGAGTAAACCCTTTCTATCATACCTTTCTATTGTCAACATATTTTAACACAGCAACAGGAAGAGATGCTAAGACAATAACAATTAGGAACATATAATTCTGATACCTATTTTCAGATAACAAATAAATTACGTCAGAAAAAGTCTAAAATGATGTAATGGGGTTTTTTGTGACTACTGAGAAATCTTCAAAAGCATACAACTTTTTTGAGTGTTCTATATCACTACTATACATATGTTTTCTAATACTGTGCTGTATTATTTTACTATATCATTACTTAGAAAAGGTATGTGGGAGGCTGTCCCTCATAACTCCATATGTATCTAAAATTATAAAAGAAATTTCTAATATTAAAAATTTGATATTTAAGTGAGTTTTGTTTTTACAATTAAAATAGGTAAACTACATCTTTTCATGAGGAATATATCATAGATATCCAGTATCCTAAATTAGAAGCTTTCAATGTCCATGTCACTACAGACCAGTTGATAATGTAAGACTAAAGATGGAAACAGCCAACAGTGCTGACTACACACTATGGACGAGAATTAATTATGTTTCAAACATGTGACATTAACCTCATTCATGTCAGTTGGATCATCAATACTGACAAAACCAATTCAGAGTTACCTTTCCTTCACCATTATCAAATGAAATTTACTTTCACTTTCATAGTGAGCTGCTAACCTTTTTATTGCTCATATTTGTATGCTACTAGTTACTTCTGGCATTAAGTAAGATTCTATTACATGCGTAGACACTACTTGTATTAGAAAGAATTGAAGGAGATTTAATCAAATAAACTCTTTCAATAAGTTAAGGTAAAAATGTTAATATCTTCTTGGATCTAAGACAGCACTAAGAACAGGGAAATTAATACAACATAATGGATTATGAGGAGAGATAAACT
Organism: Rhynchomys soricoides; assembly: GCA_019843965.1. Lineage (NCBI taxonomy): Eukaryota > Metazoa > Chordata > Mammalia > Rodentia > Muridae > Rhynchomys > Rhynchomys soricoides. The sequence goes on from JADRCH010000046.1 coordinate 7,535,282, forward strand.
AAGTAGATTCCTAGGGGTAGGTTGAAAATCTGGTTATTATACAAATGGATAAAACCATGTTTGGCATCATAAACAAGGAAAGTGGAAAACCACTGTTTTCTGTACGGGGTTTGCAAAAGGGTTTTATATGTAGTGTGAAGTCATCATAACTGTCATTTGGAGGAAGTGTTTTCTCCAAGCTGGTTTCGTCTGTCCTAAGCACTTTGCCTTCCTAAGCACTTCAATATAGATATGTCAGGAGCATATTCCTTCATGCATTTATGTATGCCTCCCATTTGAACAGAGGCAGATTACATGACATTTTCAATTTCAGAATGAGAGAACACACTCCTTCAATATTTAGTCATACTTGGGAGGAGGAGGAGAAAAGAAAAGAAAATCAAATTTATGCATACTTTGCTATAATTTTAGCTAACCAACAAAAAATCAGAATTTTAACAGACTTCTGAGAATAAAACACAGATATATATCTTTCATCAGCAATATTCCAAAGAAATAAAGAAATTAATTGCTCAAAATTCTAAGAAAACTGATCCGTTTGAACTATAAATCTGTAACTTATGCATGAGAAATCATGGAAAAATACTATTTTATCACATTAACATCTAAAAAACATATAATGTTGCTTAATATATGATAAAGAAAATTAAAAGAAACTCAGTTAATTTTTATTATCATCTATCTTTAACATAATGTTAATGTGTACAAATTTCCATAACATCAAAATATAACATGAAAGTATATACATATTCTCTCTTTAGGTAGATGTTGTAACTATAAGATGAGATCTTAGACTAATTTCAAAATAGCTACTCTTTATCTATGTAATCTTACAAAGACATTTCATAATCCTGAATAAGAAACATAGTTCTTATCACATTGGTAAAGTGGTGAAGAATAATCATATAACTCTCAGTACAGTTAACCATGAAACAAACATGAATAATAAACAAAGCTTGTCTGTTTTGTTATCTAAATCTGTGTGTAGTGAGGATCCTACACAGTTTAAATTTTTATATCTGTCTATATCACAAGTAAATAACTCATAAAATTCCACTCATATACAACAGATTCACTATGAATTTGATCATTATTTTATATAGTAAAGATGTTTTAAAGTGATAAAATATCATATAAACAATTATCTAAAAGTTTGTTTGAATTTTTATTTTCAAAATGATTTGTCACCAGAAACCATAAGTCCACCTTGATAATTCATTGGTATAAAAGAATATTTTCAAATATAAAAATGAAAGCAACAGTTTACCAGAAAAATATTCATTTTTTGAAGCTTCAGAATGTAGATTTTTGCACTACCAAAAATATTGAATTACAGTCACATGAAATTTTAAAAATTATGTACTGGAGAATGGCTTGTTAGAAAATGACGATTTCACATAGCAAGCCACCAAGTTTTTCTTCATTTCTGCTCAGTTTAAATTAAGAACACTTAAGCAAACTCTCTATATTCTCCACTCAGAACTTGAGAGCAAATATGACTGTTCAAGAATACTTTTGAATGTCTAAGAAATTTCAAATCAGTAATACTGAATTTATGCAACCTGTGCAGGAAGCATAATATACAGAATTTCCTTTGCTTCTGTATTTTTCCTTTACCCTTTCGCATAAGTGGCTATGAATTGGAACCAACATAATCCTTTTGTTCCCTGTGTTCACATTTGCACATTTATGGAATTGGTTTGAAAAAATGAAAATTAATTAGTTGATGTCCTACAAACGGACAGTACAATAATTAAAACAAAGAGCTATGAGTGGCAGAGTGGAATGTATAGAGATGGTGGTCAGTGCATACAAGTTTTAAATGACATAAAATAAGTAATCAGGGGATATTTGTCTTAAACCATGATTATAACTTATATGTTAAACTTTTATTAGTGTGATAAAATATCTTATAGTAAACATTTAAGAAATAATTTATTTTCTTTGTCTCACATTTTCACAGAAGTTGATATATTCATGATCCTTGATTCCACTGATTCTGTGTCCAAAGACAGGCAACATATCATGAAAATGTACCACATGGCAGAGGTGTGTGCATCCTGGAAAACTGGAAGCAAAGGAAGAAACAAGGATTAAAATAAAGCCTGAGAAGTCATGGATGACCCCATTGACATGCTAACTAATCAGAGCCTGATTTTCACTACTTTCCAAGACTTACAATTAGCATGTAACCAGCAGCCAACAATTAACCTTGGGAAGGGCATTTGGTATTCAAACCATAATAGTTAACAATACATTGTGTTCCTAAAGGATGTTAAAGAGAAAGAGGATATTAAAAGTCTTGACTTAAAATATAATGACTACATAGTGGGATCCATGTGTCAGTTAGCTAGGTCTTATCACTCAATAACATACACACATTTCAAAACACTATTATGTACTTGATAAATGCATATAATTTTAATCTGTCAAATTAAAGTAATTTCTAAGGAGACATGACTTCTAAATATAGTACTCTAATAGCTGTATAGCTGTAATACAATATTTTTAAAATATACACACCAACAAAATTCTGAATAGAATATTCACATAATTGCATCAATAACATATGAAGGATCTATAAATGTCTTTGTGAATTTGCCAATTGTTGCTTCCTATTTTATTCATTTACTCTTGTGTATACTTTATTTTGCTGGAGGACAGCTTTCACATACCAAAACACCGTTCTTTACAAAGCCTTTAGCTGTATCTTCCCAATAGGATAATATCAGCATTCTAATCACTACTGTCTTTTAGTATAATCCATCTAAAATTGAGTTTAAATACTTTCAGTTTTGTGCTTTTTAGACCTTCACACTGCGCTATCCTTGATTTACTTGATTGGCTTCTTAATATTATTATTTTTTTCATTTTTCTTTTTAATCAAAAATTCATCATATGTTTTCCTAAGCAGCTAAATTTCACTAATTTTTCAATAAGCAATATTAATTTCTCACATTTTAGAAAACTTACTACATTAAAATAGATTCCTTAGTACCAATATGTATCTTACCAATGGCTTTAAAATGAACTTTATAGCATGAAATCTAAATGATTTGGGATGTACTTATTAAATATTGCAAAAGCGAATATATTAATATACTACTCAGATATTCTGTTGTGAGGAGTATAGAGGACACTAAATATGAGCCTTAAGATGGCTGACAGTATTTGCAACAGAACCAAGAGAGTATCAGATTGTATTTTGTGGGTGGTAGACAGAGAATACAAATGAATGCATAGGAATCTACTTGGGAGCAGTTTCTCACCATGTGAGATGAAACATATTGGCAAGAACCTCTAGAGATGATGTAAGGTGCTCAGTAGGATGCTTCTATCTTAGAAGCTCAAAAAGATTGATGATCAATGCTGAGCAAAATAGAAATGCAGCAGCTTCCTGGCAGATGGTACAAGATAAAATATAAGTAAGTGAAGATGCTATATAACCATTTTTTTATCATTCCAAAGACACAGGAAAGAGTGTCTTCTCTGTAAGTTCAAAGAGGACATGTTACCCACAAAGAGCATCAGTAATATGCTGGAGTATATTCAATCAAAATCCATTAAAAATGTCACTGGTTTCTTCTATACTGCCAGATGAAGTAGTCACTGAACTGGTTTCTTAATGTACAAGTAGAAGACAATGTCTTGATATGATAAGTCTGCATAACAGTATTTTATTCCCGCACTCAGAAGCCTACCACTACCTTAGTAAATGACAAGTTGAGAAGACCAAGTGAAATTAGCCTGGAAGAATTTCTAGGTGTGATTTATATAATTTTCTCCCCTTAATACATATTAGAAAGAATATCATAACCAAAAAAGGAAAAAAGTGTCTGAGAACAAGTCATCCCAGTAAAATTACATAAATGTTTCCATCAGTGCCCAGACAGGAACTAACTTTTAGATTCAACATTAAAGAAAGAAATATATTATTTCTATTGAAATAACAGAAATGTAGTCAAGATAAAAGTCAACAAAATAATTATTATTAAAAATATTGCACATCACCAGCTTTTTTCCAAAAGGTCATACTACAATAGATGATAGTGTATAATAAGATAGAAAAAGCATACAGGGATTCTCTGAGGTTATTTGGATATTCTGCAAACAGTATACCACCATGGTCTACTTCTTAGAATGTGTATATATATGGACCAGATAATAGACTTTTGCAAAAGTCTATTTCAAGAAGCCTTTGAATTCACTCTGTGATAATTTTCCCAGCAAAATTGAGAATAAAATTGGAAATTGTGTACTTTGCAGTCTAGTAACTACAGATCCTTTCCAGTGTAGGTTATTACAATGAGAAAGACACAGTAGAAACCCCAGAGACTAAATCAAAATCACTTACAATCCAAGGCTATGGAAGAACCAGCATCATTATTAAACTTTTAAAAATGGAAGAGCAGAGGCTTGTGCCATAGCAATGTTCACTCATCAATCCTGGCCTTTACAGAAAGAGAATCAATGTCCTGGAGAAACATTGTTCTCTAAGACAAGATGAACCAAGTGGAAGCTTTAATTATTGTCATTGTATCACACACACGGTCGTTGCTAGAAACAATTATTTATCAGATATAGAGTATGACATATATCATGGGCTTAATAAGTATTCTGTTTTCTATTTTACTTATGAAGATAACTATAGACACTTTGTTCACTTTAGAGTGTCAAAATAATAGCCATTTACCATTTGTCTAAGAGGTTTCTTTAACTATCATATAGTCAGAGCCCACATGTATTTTCATAATGTATATATTGATCTAGTTATTGATGGCAATATTTTGATCTAATAGATCCTTTAAAAGGAGGCCAGTAAAACGAAGGTCATTAAAATAAATACATGATACATGACAAACCCTAAACACTTCATTGAGATTTTAAGGCCTTGTACTTGGAACATGCCAAAATACCTCCATAAACTTGAAAAACAAAACCACACATACTTCATTATTTACTATAAAGAACCCAGCACTGTAGAAATGTCATGAAAATAAATGAGCTCTGTGAACATTAAAGTAGAAAGGAATATATCTGTTCTGGATTCAAAAATTAGCTGTTCCATTCTGATTACTTTGGATTGTTTTGTTCAAACTATTAGCAAAGACATTAATTCTGAATCAATATTGGTAATGTATTACTTGCTGAGACCATGGAATAGCTTGGGGCCAGGCTGTCTATCTTGAGCCTCATCTTTCCTGGAATGGCCAAAGTTTGTCTTTTCAAGATTATATAAATTCCCTGAGCATACCTAGCTTTCCAGCCTTCAAAACCTAAGGCAGAGCCATTATCTGGAAATGTTCACATGGTTTGATCCAAATAAGTAATCATGGCATCTTAACTGGCTACAGAATCTATAGTAAAGCACATGTTCCAATGAGCCTTGACATTGTCAGTGGTTGCCATTCAAGTCTTTGGAGTGACTTCCTCAAAGCATATCTATAGTTGCATATCTATAGTCACAATTTGGAAGTAATTTTTGAAAGTAAGATAAAACTGGCATATTTCCAGATGTTTTATACTCATCAAGTAAGAAATTTTATTAATGGCAGATCGCCAATGGTGATAAGACAATTGACAAAATTGAAAAGTTGAAATCAAACATGGTCTCTTGTCCTTTATTTCCAAGGAATATACAGAAAATACTAACTTACTAGCACTGAGATCTACAGGTCTAGAAAGCCAATGTACCTTGGCTTTCAGAATCTCCAATATGGAACCAATGTGTTATAGTGAATTATAAGCTATGGGATCCACCAGGATACTTTAGAATCTTCCACCCTAAATTCATCAAAAGAAAAAATTGTCATAGCTTAGGGTGTAATTTATTCTGATCACTTAGACTTCTTTCATACAATAGATGCAGAGAAAAACAGAAGTCCAAGAATAGACATTTAGAAGTTTTCTGGTAATATTAGCCACAAATATCCATAAATGAACAGAACCTCACTTCCATCCTGACAAAGGAAGGACTTATCTCAGACCCCTGGCCCTTCTCAAATTCTTGATCAGGTAATAAATCAAGATAAGCCTTTGCTACTTTGAAAGACATGGTAAACTGATAAGCAGTAGAGACTCTCTGTCTAATTTGCTTCTGCAATGTTGCTAAGAGACTGCTTCCTTCAACCTGCTGCTAACCAGTACTTAAGCTAACAGAGTTCCTTCCTTTCCCTTTGGGGCATGGAATTTCTTTCATGGACAGTTTGTTCACACAGCAAGAAATTAATAGATTTTATGTAGTCAAAGAAATTAATATTACACTTTAAGAATAATTTCTTAGTGACTATGCTACATATACTAATATCTTAGAATAGTACTATATTAGTATCTTAGAAAGAAACTAATTAGAATTCAAATTATATCAAAATATCAAAATTTTTCCAAAGTATCTGATAGGGAAAATAAATTTGGTCTCATAAATTAAAAGGGAATTAAGGTAATGTGTATCAGTATATTTAATATAAGAATCATATATATTGAGAAATATGTTATCCATTACCTTGATAATATTTCCAGGTCATAAAATAAAGATATACCTTAAGATAATATGATGGATATTATTATTGGTAACAATAAACAAAAGTATATAAAAAGTAGTGACAAAAATAGTAAACACAGTGAAAATAAGACAATGGCATACATTTGAATAAAATGCATAATAGCATCAGACATTAGATACATCTAACAGCCACATAGACAGAAAATTTAAGAACACACAATAGTCTGTCATTTTCAAGTATTTTATTTAAGTGTTAACTGTTACTGAATAGAACAGAGAATTATTTGCAACAAAATACAAGTACCACCTTTAAAAGGTTGATCAAAATTTAAAAAAATAAATAAATAAACTGCTTCACTGATCATAAAATGAATTAGAATTGTATAGTTTATGGATCTAAACTGCTGATTATTCTGTTTTCTTTTTTTCTAACAGCTCTACTGTCTTTTATTAGACTCATATCATTTCATCATTTACCTCAATTCCAGTATTTCTACATTCTCTCTTTTATATGTATTATTATGCTTTCTTTAAAATCTTAGATGGAAAAATCGTTAGTTTTTTTTACACATGTTAGGTTGTCCATGCTGAATTGAGATATGAGATTGGAGAGAGAGAGACAGACAGACAGATAGACAGAGACAGAGAGAGAGACAGAGAGAGACAGAGATACAGGGAGACAAAGATACAGACAGAGAGAGCAGAGAGAGATAGACAGAAACAGAGAGAGGGAGAGGAGAGGAGAGATGAAGAACTGCTATCATTATAGAGTTATAGACACTTCAGGGTATGCACCTAATAATGTAACTTATTCTCGCCTCCTAAATATTCCACAGTCTACCAGGCTGTGGCCATGCAAACTGTAAAATAATATATTGTAAAGAAAGACTTCTGAAAGCTATTTAAAGAAAAAACAGTAGATTCTTGTAACTAATACAAATATATTTTGAAACATCATTTTAATTATTTATGTTTATATTACAATTTAATTGTACCATTTCCTCTCCCCTGTTCATTTCAATCCTCCATGCCCTCACATACAATGCCTCTGCCTTTCTCTCAAATTCATGGACTCTTGTCTAATTAAGTGTGAGCGCGTATCTTTGTGTCTTTGTATATATTTATGTATTTAGGATATACATAAATTAGGATATATCCTAAATCCATAAAATCATCCTGTTTACTCTATTTAATGTCATTTGTAACTTCAATGGTTGTTTTATGTACTGACCATTTCAGTATTAAAAAACCAATTGGTGAGCTCTTCTCTGCAGAAGACCTTTTCTCCCACTTTCAGCACTGCTTAGTGACCCACAGTTCTTTGTACAAGGATAAGATTTCATGAGCGTACCTCCTTCTACTTTAGCATGCTAATTGCTGTTGTTCATGTTCTGCTCTTGTTTGGGAAATCATATTGGTGAGCCTTTACTAATGTAGCTCCTGACAATCTCACAGAAAACTCTCTAATCATCATTTTTAATCTCAAGAAATTTAAGTTAAAGTAGATAGTCCAAAGTGTGAAGCAGAGCACACAGTAAGAGTGAAGAGAAAAATAATCAAGCAGAGAGCAAAAGACAAGACAGAAAGACAAATGCAACCACATATTCTCATATTTCAGTTGTTCCTGGGGAAACATATGATAACATTATCCACATGTATTATGGTATCTGGACTGAATGTGGTTTGAAATGTAACTTTGATGAAATAATCTACTTAAATGTTTCTGTGATGATTAATTTTAAGAACAAACTCTACTGGCACACAGAGCATGTGAACGTTTGGTTACATCTTATTCTGGAAATATCTGTGAGGGTGATTCTAGATATTAACATCTGGGTTGATAGGAAAAAGATAGGCTAGCTTTCTTAAGGTGGGTATTCTTATTCAAACAATTCAAAGCACAAGTGGACCAAAGGAACTGACTCCCACTGACTGGAATTGAAAGAGGAAAAACTTTTGCCTATTGTTATACTCTACTCTTCTTGCTTCATATGCCCTCACTTTTCAGACTACAATACTCTTGGCTCTCAGATTAGTTGTACTCACTACAGATCCTGGGAATTTCTACTCTCTATAATCTGGGGAGCAATTTCATTGTAATGAATGAAAAAATAAATATATTAATGGGTCCATTTTCCTACAGAATCTCAAATAACACTGTGACTTCACTTAGGTACTAATTTTCTAGACACTCCAATATTTTCTTAAGTTTTTTATTTGTACAAAGTGAAGATAAAGATCATAAAACAACTATAGAGTATGGTTACAGTGACTAATTAGAAGATTTTATCATTTTTACCGCTTTTTACTTATATAATTTTAAACAGAAAATCTTGGCTTCAAAGCTAGAAAATACTTGCTATATAGCATAAGGACTTGATCCCTGGTTCCATTTCCAAGGTAAAAGGTAAGGGTATGCACACCTGTAACATCAGAACTCATAGAGGTACAAGACTATTGCTGGGATTTCCTAGTTGTGAGTCTAGGCAAAATCTTAACCCCCATGTTCAGTGAGAGCCATCATCTCAAAGTATAACACAGTAAGTCATAAAGGACACCCATTGTTCGTTCCATAGCTTCTGTGCACACAGGATAAAGTTCGTGCACATAAACATGAGTGTATACTTCAGAGAGTAAGGGTGATGGATGGAATATTTGAACATGTATGTGTAAAAGTCTGGTCTCTGTATTCATATTTATTTAATAACTGATTTATGGTTTTTGATTTGGTCTCTCTGAAAATGAATGCCTAAAAACTTATCGTTTTTGCTTTGAAAAATTATTCTTATCATCATTATTATCAAAATTATTATTTTTTGCATTGGAAATCATATATTTACCTCTCTAAGTCTTAAAGCAGATGATGAACCATTGTAGTCTATATAACAGCACTTATCTCAAGTACAAAAATTAAAATAATGTTCAGATACTCTCATATTATTATTTTTTAAAAGCAAAAGTTGGCTACATTTGCTGTTCTCTAATTTGTACTTTCTGATCTCCTTATTTTTCCCCAGAAATAAGTAGGCTATATTCTTCTCAGCTTTACACTCAGTTCTATATAATCTCTATGGAGCTATGAATGTGTGGTACATATCCTCATCACTGTCTTTATTTTGCCTGCCAGATTATTATAATTTCTAAGATATTTGTACAACTATCCATTTCTAGCAACAGGAAATAATTCTCTATGCTTATTGTAACTCTATGCTCCTTTCTTCCAGAATAAAGATTATAAGAGCCAGACAATTGCTTTCTCAGCCAATATTATACTTACATCTATCATGAGGAAGAAACTCTTACACTCGGTAATGAAAAGACAAATACTCAAAGAAGGTGTGCAAATGAATAAAAAAGACATTTCTTTAAGCGCATTCTAAATGGCCAATATATTAAAAAAAAAACCACGGTAAACATTAGTCATATTAAAATCAAAGTTAGGTCCCCCTGTATTTCCACTACGATTGACATTGCTATTTTTGTTGAGAAATTGAGATCCTAATTTCATTTCTATAAAAATGTGAGGCTACTTTGATAGGGTCTTAAAATATCATATATTCACTAATTATTGTATGATAACTTTATTCATAAACTTTTTTTTTAAAATGAACACCTAAGCTTAGAGGAAATATTACAATATGTATTTTAAACTGCTTATAGCATGGAAATGTTCCAATCTGAAAGTAATTCAAATCTCTAGCAATTGGTAAGTATATATTATTTATAGTTAAAATTGACCTATTGCTAAATATACTATGAATGAATTTAGAATAACTTGCTGGATAGAAAGAAAACAAAAGATTACAATCTATATAATGTTTCAAAGCCTCAGAAGTAATCTATAGTAACAAGAAATGTAACAATCATTCACAATACTCAGAGTTAAGGGGGTTAGTATACTACAAAAAAGGCAAGTGGATGGTGGATATGTTCCATATTTGTCCAAAGGTGATGGAGCTATCCTATATCTTGATGGCATTGTGTGGGGTGAAAGGCTTTGGCTTGCTGAGACTTGGCTAACCCTGCCCTAGTGGTCAGGAAGAGTGTTGATTCCCATGAGAACTGTTTACCAATTTCCTGACACCTGCAGGATGTTTTTGCTCAGGATGATTTGCTCAGGTGAGCTAAGAATCATGAGACCCAAGCTGGCTTCCTGTTGTTTTGCTTAACCTTGTGTAAATGACTATTAAGAGCTCTGGAAATAAAGAGCTTTGGCATTTGGCTTCCAAATGATCCGAGTGTCTTTTCAATCTGCAGGCCCTCGTCCAGACTAATTCTAGTTCGTCTCCTATGCGGGCGTAGGTGACAGCATTGTACACATTTTTCAAAAGAAAGAATTCATATTAGGGTATATTTTATTGTAGACAAAAAGTAGTCCCAAAATTTGATTTTTAAGAATCAAAGGTAGTTGTGGAAAATTCCAACAATGCCAAATAAAATGAAACTGAAGTAATAATATCTGAATTGTGAGGCTAACTTATGTTAAAGTAAAAATACTGTCCCTCATAAGTGATTAAATTAATAAAATTAAATGTATGAAACATCTTAAATGATAATAGAAACCTGTTAGTTAAATAATCTATTACTTGTCACAGTGATATGTGATAAAACATTAGGTGTTAAGATGCTTTTCTTGAACAGGAGTTTTAATTAAGCACAGATTTCAATCTCTATTTAAAGTCTGTAATAAACTGTATACATTTTTATTTTTACTAGCTCTACTATCAGAATACAGCATCCAATTTTGAGAGGGAATAAAAATTAGTTTAACTACAGATCCCTCATATTTTAAATTATGTCAAATATGACCATTAAATTCCAATATGAACTTCAAGGATGTTCATCCCTTTAGAAGCTTTTAGTCTGCTTCAGGCTGAGAATGCAGAGGCAATGGTAGAGTGATAATAACATTGATAGAGGGAATGTGCATGCTGCTGCAGCCTGAAGAAGAGCAAAATGCTTTACACTGATGCACCTACAGTAATTGGTTTGTTCTGCTCTGAGTTCAATTTAAAATGGCAATTATTTCTTGAATGTGTGATTTAAACCTTCCAAGACATATTACTGTGGAAAGGAAAGGGCTTTAGAATTGAAATGTGAACTCACACAACTAGTTATGGAGGAGAAAATTAGTGCCCATGAGATAACATTTAAACCTCATGTTGTGACTTCAATCAAGAACGAATTTGAATTTTTAGAATGTATTATGAGAGCACATGAATACATAAGACTACCCATCTAAAAATGACTTTCAAACTTGCAGTTAAGCTGTAATTAAAGATAGTAAATGAGGTCTCTTTCAATACAGCTGCTGTGCCACACTCTGAATTTAAAAATATTCATTGGTGCCTAATTCCCATGTTTTACATTGTTTTAACAATTATGTAATATTATCATGCAGATAAGGTTGTCTGGGTTATGTAGATTAAATGATCTCAGGTTCATTGCTTTCATCTCAAATATGTGTCTGTAAATAAATGAGTAGAGATGAATACTTAGAAAGAAAACACATGCAGTTTGCCAAAATGATGAACCCTGCCAACATAACTCACAGTGTAGGTTACGAGAAGCAGTACTGCCATGCTCAGAATGTAGTAAGGTAAAAGCATGAAAGGTCTTTATAGTATGAAAGTTTATGATAAATGAGACTAACACTGGGAAGGAATAAGGACAGGGCAAATCAATAACTTCAAAACATAATGAAGAATATTTTATGCAGGAAAGCAGAGAACTGGGTCATGGACACTGTACAAAATGCTTTAATAAATACATAGTCATATTGTTGTAATTCTGTTCTCCAGACCTTATACTTTCTCACTTTCACTTCTCAGGAATGTGTCTACTGTACTATCAACATTACCAAGGTAGATAATGTAAACATTGATGGCTCTGCTATTTCTACCAATATTAGTTTTTACATTTATATGGAAGCACAAAGATCTTATCCACAATACTTTTCATGTATACTTTTATCTCCTTTTTGCATATCAAGCACCACTCCTCCAAACTGATTTTAAATCCCATACTTGATAACATATAAAGAATGGATGGGAAAAAATGGGAACATAGCTGAAACATAGAACAAAGACACTGCTTAACATAGCTACATGTCATCTAGCAAAGAAAAACCCAAATGACAGGTAAGATTTTTATCAAGTTAGAATGTAATTAGAAACGGAGAAATGTATTGGAGGGAGTTCAAACAATAACATCTGCTTAATTAGTTATCCTAGAAACTCTTATAATCCCCATTCCTATAATGTTCTCTTTCTATTAAACCATATTGTCTTTGTATTTATTTTTAGACAACAATTGAAAACATTGATAAAATTTGTAATGTTTAAGAAACACTTTAGTGCTGACATGCTGATTCACACGTTTATTCCCAGAATTTAGGAGAGACATTCGAGCCTATTTCAGTCTTCATAGGGAGATGCAGGCTACCCAGAGCTGCATTCTGAGAACAGTATTTTGAACAATGCTTTACCATTAGTGTGAAATATCATAATTTCACACAATTCACATTTTTTCCAAATGGATTTTTGGGATAACATTACCTTTTTTTAGTTTTGAAAAAACTCATGTAGCCAAAAAAGACTTAGCAATATATTTAGCATGCTTAGTTATCAGAGAAACGCAAATCACAACTATTTTTCAGATTTCATCTTACACCCAGTCATAATAGCCTAGCTCAAAACCAAACAACAACAAGTAAAAACAAATAAACAAACAAACAAAAGCCCATGATGGCACACCCCTTTAATCCTAGCTCTCAGGAAACAAAGGCAGGCAGATCTCTCCAAGTTCAAGGCCAGCCTGATCTACAAAGCCAGGTTTTTCAGTTTTAGAACAATGATGTTAAAACAGAGAAACCATATTTTGAAAAAAAAAAGCCAGTTCAACTTGACTAAAACGTGGGGAAACGGAAACACTTACTCATTACTGGGGGTAGTGCAAACTTATACATCCATTAGACAAATCATTGTAGTGGTTTCTCAGGAATCATGGAATAGATCTACCTCCAAGATCAAGGTATTTCATTCCTGGACTAATACCCAGTACATCTTAATACAGAGATACTTGTTTATCCAAGTTACTGCTGCTTTACTCACAATATGTAGAAAATGGAACCAATCTACATGTTCAATGAATAATGAAAATGGATTGAAAAAAATGCTCTAAATGAGGGAAACCATATTTTCAAAAAACCAGTCATCCCTTTTAGGCTATTTATTGTGTCAGAATTGCCAAGTCAAACAACTGCTACTCAAGAACCTCATGTATTATCTATACCAAATATACAGGATTTGTTTTTTGCTATGATCATGTAGGCAATATCACAACTATGTATGTGGTACTCACATTACATTAGTTATTAGGATGTATATGGAGATAATTTCATGTACATGGAAGATGAGAGTAGGTTATATTTCTATAAAGGACTTGAAAAACAAAGTTCATATGTTAAGGAGAATAATGGTTAAGTTGTTAGCTGCTAAGTGTGGATCAAACACCAGCAAAATTTGCAAATACATTCATCAAAAGCCCCCATGCTTACAAATTCAAATCTGAAGCCATACTTATGTTCGATCACATTTGGAAAACACAAAAACATCATGCCTGAGAATTGGAGAAATGTTAAGTGGAAGAAGGGTCAGAAGTAAAATATGTTATTTGCCAGTGTTGATTTACTTTTGTTTTTCACGGTTTTTCTTTTTTTTTTAACCCTAGAACTACTTGACTTACCTAGAAGATCTCAAAAATCATTTTAAAATATACTCGTTAAAAGTTGTATTTACATTCTAGAATATATTGTTCTGATTATAAGGACTTTATTATTCTTGTTTTAATGAAAATTTGCAAAATTACTTCTGAAATTATCAGGATTAAAATGCATTACAAGAAAGCAGACTGTGCAGTCCAACAGTTTTGGACGTTATGTCCTTCTTACCTGTGGACTGTATGCATTAGTATACACAGTGAAATTTGCAGTAGTAAAAGCACATGTGTGATGTCATTCAAGCCTTTGTTTCCCACCCTTGCTTTATCTTTGACTTTGACCCCTAACAATCTGAACTTGAACCAAGAAGATCAATGTCATTGACACTATGGTCAGACTCTTCTGTGAGACTTATCCACTATAAACTTCAGCAGAATATCATGGGAAAATAGGTAACAGAGTCAAGTCCTGGATATCTCACAAATAAGGTAGAAAAAGATGCTATTTACCTCTGTCCATTTAATAAGATGCACAAAGACAAATCAAATTCTTTAATATGTGTTGAGTGGTTCCCTGAAGGTGTCCTATAGGAAAGTCAACCACAGGAAGAGATAAGAAGGAAAACCTGGTGTTGCTTGACTTCATTAACCTCAGTCAGACTTCAGGGAGTTTAGTAACAGGCATTTCTCACAGCAGAGTCTGACCACCCTGTCAGTTACATTGATCTCCTTGGTTCAAGTTCAGCTTGTCAGGAGTCATAGGTAAAACAAGAGTTGGCCCAAACTCTGGAATGACATTAAATGCATTCTTTTACTACCTGAATATGAAAATAGAAGCAATAAAGAAAATGGAAACTGAGAGAATTCTGGGGATAAAATATTTAGGAATTTTCGTAGTCAGGATTTCTTTTCCTATACAAGCATCATGACTAAGAAGCACGTTGAGGAGGTAGGGGTTTATTCAGATTAAACTTCCACATTGCTGTTCATCACCAAAGGAAATCAGGACGGGAACTCAAGCAGGTCAGGAAGCAGGAGCTGATGCAGAGGTCATGGAGGGATGTTTCTTACTGGCTTGCTTCCCCTGGCTTGCTCAGCTGGCTTTCTTATAGAGCCCAAGACTACCAGCCCAGGGATGGTACCTCCCACAAGGGGTCCTCTCCCCTTGATCACTAATTGAGAAAACAACGCCTTACAGCTGGATCTCATGGAGGCATTTTCTCAACTGAATCTCCTTTCACTGTGATAAGTTCAGCTTGTGTCAAGATGACACACAAAACTAGCCAGTACAATTGAACCCTTGTCAACTTGACACACAAACACATCACTATTAAGCTTCAACCCTTACTTTCTTATTCATCCCCAAAGCTTTGTCTTCTTTAGTAAGACTAAGCCTACCTTGCTGTTAAAAAAATAAATAAAACAATGGCAACAATAACCACAAAGCCTGTTCCATCCCATGGTAAGAAGAAGCCTGCCTGCTCTTCCTACTTTCTCTGCCACTTCTTGTCTCTCCTCCTCTGTGTATTCTGTTCATTGCTCCCTTCTTCAGCTCCTGCCCTAATGTCCTCTTTATTGATAAGGGAAAGTAAAAGGGGGAAAATCTATCAGATTATATGCTCTCTTATTTCTCAATTCCTTTTCTTAATTTCTAAGTTCCTCTACTCTTCTGTCCTTCTTCCTCCTCCCAATCTTTCTCTTTTTTCTGCTGTAATGTAATGCAGTTGTTCCTAGGTTTTTCGCCTTTTCTAAGGGCATATGTCATATTGTTTTTCCAAGCATATTTTTTTTTACAAAAGCTCACTAAAAGTTCAAACATTAATTCAAATCATAAATTGAATAAGAAGTTTACAACAGAGATGTTTACGTGTGTTTTCATAAACAGTAGTTATCTAACTAGACATTTATTTTCTGTCACTAGCTCGGCAGGTTCCTTGAAACTTAAAAAAAACTTAATTCTTTTGAGCATTGAAGTTTTGTGTAGGCAAACACAGTTAATATTTTATCTTCTGTCTTTACAACTACACGAATTGTTAGTCCCCTTTTTATGACCTCTGGTTACTTGTTTTACAACCTAAGGAATGTTTCCCTAAGTTGTAAATCCCTTCTTTATATCTCAGAAACAATTGACTTGTAACACTTGAAGACTGGCAGAGTTCTAATTGCAGTTTTCATATCAGAGAGAGATGTAACAGCAGTCCTATTATGAAGGGCATAATAATAATCATTAGTATAATTTTAGGAGTTCTTATAGGGTAAAAATCATCTATTTGTATATATATAACATCACTCCAAGTCAGAACCTCTTCATTTATCTGCAGAAATCTGTCGAAAAAGTTTTAAAAGTAGGAATCTTTCCTAAAATATACCCCCTTTTAGCCTTGCCTGAAAAGGGTTCATTCATCATGATTTAAAGTCCACAGTGACACTATCTCAAGAAGATCACCTGCTAGTTTTAGTCTCCCTTGGATGGCTCTTGGCACTAATCCAAACTAACTAAAAGACAGAGAATATACAAATCAACAAAGTCAGAATTGAAAGGGTGAGCATAACAACAGACCCCACAGAAATGAAAAGAATCACTAGGTCATACTTTAAAAATCTCTACTCAACTACAGTGGAAAATATGAAAGAAATGGATAATATTCTCAATATGTACCACTAATCAATGTAAATCTAGATCACTTAGGTAAGCAACTTAAATAGTCCTAAAGCACCTAAGGGAAGAAAACCAGTCAAAAATGTCTCTCAAAAAACAAAAACAAAAACAAAAGCAAAAACAAAAACAAACAAACAAAAAAAAAAACCAACCCAGAAACAGATAGCTTTAGTGAAGAGTTCTACCAGACTTTCAAAAAGTTAATGTCAATTCTCCTCAATTATTCCACAAAATAGAACATTGCTATATTCTATTTGAGGCCACAATCCCCTTGATAACCAAACCACACAAAGATTCAAAGAAAGACAACTTACAGTACAATTTTCCTTACAAATATAGATGTAAGATTACTTAACAAAATACAAGCCAAAAAAAAAAAAAAAAAATCAAGAACACATCAAAAAGGTCATCCACCATGATCAAGTAAGTTTCATCCCAGATATGAAGGGATGCTTCAGAAAATGAAAATTAGTCAGTATAATAGACTTTATAATCAAGCTAAAAGAAAAGATAAACACAAAAATGAAACTTGCAAACAAACAAAAAGCATTATCATCTCATTAGACCCCGAAAATGTTTAAAAATCCAACATTCATTCATGATAGTATAAGTTTTTGTGTGATTAGGAATACATTAGGAATGTGTCTAGCTTGTATTGGAGTCTGGATTTAATCCAGAGCAATAAGTCGAGGAGAGAATATTGATGAAGGGAGGATGTTTGTGGCTCCAATTTCTATGATATATATTTTTTATTTTCTGTCTTATTTTGAGACAAAGTTTTTATATGTAGTACAGTCTGGACATATCTGAGATTGTTGGCTCTTACCCTTGAATGCTGGTATTGTAGGCATGCATGACCGTGCTTTGCTCTTTTGGTATCCATTGCGCTATTTTTATTTTATTTTATTAGTTCAATATAATATTTATGATTGATATAAAAATTAATCAGTAATATTATTTGGATATTTGTAGTAAACATCTCTAAAGTATCATGAGCCTTTCAGTTCAGTTTGTTGTGGTGTGTGTCTTTTGTTTTCAAAGGCAAACTTTGCTGTAGAAGCAGATCTGTCACTCTCTCATTTTAAAGTTAATTATGATTGTTAACCACACCTATGAATTTATACACAAGTTCTTTTTCATTTGATATTTTGTGGATACTTGTATATCGATACATGCTTTGAACTGAAGAGTTAATATCTATTTTCTTCTCAAATCATTTTTTGATTATTCAATAATTATTCTTATTGTCATGAAAAACACTTACAACAATTAATATGTATTTCCCAAAAATTAACTTATATTTTTCTGTGTGTGTTACTGAATGACTAGATGCATCTTATTAGCAGTTTCTGTTTATCGAAAATCTGTCTCCATTGCTTCTTCTTCTTCTTGTGATTGCTGAAAAAACTATTCAGTAATATATATGTATGTGATTTACATATTAGTAGCTAACAATTAATATTAAAATGGGCTATGAATTTAAAAAGAGAAAGAAGTATGAGGAAGGGTGTGAAAAAAGATAAGAAAGCATTGACATATATAACTATATTATAATCTCAAAAGCTAAAAATTCTTAAAAGTACAGTGGTAATATCAATTTTAACTTCATATAATTATAAATTTTCACATTTTCAAGAATACATATTAATGTGTGCATACATTATTCATTCTCATTTGAATCAATATATACTTATACATTTCACTGAATTCTGTATATGGTTTCATTGGTATATGCACATGTCTTTAGCATTCCAATTTTATTTTATTATTCAGTATCATGAAAATTAACTAGTACATCATAAAATTTAACTAACAGATTCATAAAGAAAATAAGTCAGTTTCATGTCAAAGTAAATGATTAAAGAGATAACATTAAAAAATACTATAATGAAATATTTCTTTTTTCTTTTCTTTTTATTCCTAATTAGATGTGATGAATGTTATAAATATCTAATAAACATAAATAAACTCTGGAGTAATTGACAGACAGTTGACAACATAGATGATTTTCAAGCACCATAGGAAGTAGATATGCACAATTTTAAGTGATTCACATTACATTTTAAGTGATTCTATTATGACATAAATTTTGAGGCACATGATCAACTCCACTCTGCTTCCATTTTCCTGCAGATAGAATTCAGTTTTTCCAGATGGTGTGATATTATACACAGCTTTTTAAGTATATTCTCAGTCTTGCTCTAGACATCTGGTCATCAGCCAAAGTTTCATAACATAATGTCTTTGTGTACCCGAGGGCTTATTTCTTTACTCAAATCTGTATCTTTGATTGTTGCAACAAAGTCAATGTGTTTTGCCGGGGTTCATCTATCAGAAAACAATTTACACTGCATCACAAAAACCTGCTACCTGGGAAAAATGTATTTATGTTTTTCTTGACACAGAGTGAACAGCTTAGGCAATTCCATATCCCTAAGGTCTCATTCTTTAGACTCACTCCATTTAAGGGAAATGCAGGTAGGTCAGAAAATGAAGAGACTATGCTTACATAGCTCTGGGAACTAGTGAAAAACTGCCTAACCAGCAAACCATCCTAATGATCTAAAGTTAAATGTATTAGAGTATAAATATCTACATTGCACTCTAATGCCAATATTATTTATAATTGTTAACGAATTTGATAAATTTAGCTAATAAAGTGACAAAATGTGTGATCTGTGACTCCTGTCAATGATACTTCTATCTCTACAGAAACAAAGCAGTTTTCATGCACATTACATATTAAAATGTACTCTATTGTATACATCTTATGTGCTAAATCTGTTGCATAGGAAAGCCTAAGAAGACTTCTGGATTCTTTGATCTTTTTAAACCAACACATCAGTTTTATATATCAAATCAGAATAGAATTGTTGGAGAGTATAGGGAGATTTTTCTTTGGAACATTAATTCATTTGCTAATATGTTAAAGGAAATCCAAAATGATATTACCTTTTTTTTTTTTTTTTAATGTCTCACAGTTTTCTGGGCTAGACTTCCAACCAAAAGAATTATGAACCACATGTAGACTAAAGAAAGAAAGAATAACCACGTTTTAAAAACAATCATTGCAGGAAGAACCGTTTTTCCTTTCTTTTCCACCTCCTAAACATTCCCATGTAGCCCTCTCTACTCTTCTTCAAAATCATGGCCTCTTTTCTTGACTAGTTATTATTACATGCATATATGTGCATGTATATACATATATATTCTTATATATAACCTGTTTAGTCCACATAATATTGTTGTTTATGTGTTTTCTGGGCTGAGTGTTTAACCCTGGATAACCAATCAATGTGATCTTCCCACTCCCAGCTTTGCTCAGTTGCCTTGGGTTCTTTTCGTAAAGGTGAGACCTTTTGGTTTTTTTCCCTACTGAGGTTGGCATGTCTAATGACATCAACCTTCTTCAGCTCGTATTTAGGAATTCACATTCTTCATATTCTATGGGTATAGCTTCTGATGTTACTAGGCAACACAGTCTCACAACAAATGTCTTTGTCCTCTGGTTCTTACTAAATTTCTGCATATGCCTCTGCATTCCTTGAACTTTAGATGTGGAAGTGTTCTGTAGATGTATTCCTTGGACCTGGGCTTCACACCTGCAGTTTAATTGGTTGTGGTTTTCTTTAGTGGTCTCCCTCAGTTGCAAACAGAAGTTTCCCTGATGAAGGGTGAAGACTTATTAGTAGCTATAAAAAAATGTTTATAGGTTTTTGTTAAGAATTATGCTGATTTGCAAAATTAGAAGTTGTATTATCTCCCCCAATAACCATGTCTTCACTTTCTTTGAGTAGTTAATAATGGTTCCTGTACCAGACATGGCTTCCCACTTCTTAAGTCCAATAAAGGAGAGCTAGTGTTTACTTAGAATGTATGCATGCTTCAGCCATTACTAAATACTTAGTATTGTTGACATGGTTAATAAGTGTCTTAGATGGGTAGGACTGTCACTTGCCTCCCCTCTTTACAGAGCTTGAATGGTGCCTTCTAGTAATATGAATGTTAATACTCGGTGGCGAGTCATTCAGTTCAGTTTCAGCCTGGTGTTCTTTGGGCTTCAACACTTGTATTTATTCTTTTAAATATTTTGATTTTAAACCATGAATGTTTTAGCTGTATGCATGTCCTTGAAGTAACTGCTTACATAGTGCCTACAGAGACCAGAAAAGAGTGTCAGATGCCCTGGAACTAAAGGTACAGAACATTGTGAGCAGTCATGTGGATACTGAGAATTGAATTTAGATCTTCAGGAAGAATATCCTGTACTGTTAACTGTTGAGCCATCCCTCCAGCTCTGCACTTTTCATTTAAGAACTATCTTTTCATTAACTAGCTTGTTTATTGATTGACAGATTATGGGATTTTTGTTGAGTTTTGTTGTTTTCTTTTCTATTTTGTTTTGGTTTTTAAATTTGCTGTTCTTTATATATTTTAGAATTAACACTGCTTGTAAAATACAGTTATCAAAGAATCTATCTTTCTTGTAATCTGTCTGGTGACTTTGTTGGTCATTTCTTCAGTGACATAAAGTTTATATACCTTTTATTCATTTTTCTCTATATCTACATCCAGACCAAAGTTTCCTTTCCCTCCTCCCCTTGCATCCCTGCACATTCGCTCCCCTTCTCCAATCCTCCTCTGTTTCCCTTCAGTAAAGGGCATTTTAATTTTTTTTTGTAATTCCATTTTTCAAATATTGTTTTATTTTTGTATTATTCAGAAGTTTCTTTACAGTGACTATAGCCTGAAGTGGTTTTCTCTGTTCTAATGTTTCAGTGTTTCAAGCTTAAAGTAAAGGTCTTTGATCCACATTGAATTTATTTTCACTCAAATTGAAAGATACTGATATAATTTTATTTTTCTGTGGTTAAATGTAAAATTTTGCCAACATAATTTATTTCATAATGTAGTATCTTTCAAGTGTATGTGTATGATATTTTACAAAAAAAAAAAAAAAATGAGTGTTTAGCTGTGTGAGTTTATCTCTGGATTTCTATTGTGTTTTCTTCTCTATATCTCTCTACATTGTAAGATTAATAGATAGTGACAAATATGGTATATGTACATAATAAAATTTTCTCAGCCCTAAAAAATTAAAATAGAAAAATTTTAAGAAGAAAAAGACAGAACTGTAATATATTAGGTGAGGCAACTCCAGCTCACTAAAATGAAGATTCTAGATCATGGGTATTGCATATGTATATTTATGAAGACAGATGCTGGGGAACAGACAGGAACATTGGGGAATATAGAAGAAAGTGATTAGAAACTGGAAAGGGCAATAATAGCAGATAAGGCACAGGGAGATAGGGGTGAAGAGAGGAATGGCAGGCATAATCCAGCCTGAGGAAATTTGTAACTGTTTGTTATTAAATATAAATAAAAACAGTTAGAAATGGTGACATATGAAAGACACATTTTAGTAAACCACATTGTGATGATAATCTGCTAATTATTTAGAAATGAAAGCATGTACATCTTACTCTATTCCAAAAGTAAGTCCAAGATGGATAAAGTCTGTGTTAAAATATATAAATATACACATATATATTAGACAAAAAAGTTCAAGGTAAAATGAGGAAAAGTACAAAGATACAAAAAAATGTAGATTTTCCAAATAATCATCCCACCCACCAAACCTCCCATTCTCGGGGGCCTCAAGTCTCTTCAGGTTAGGTGCTTCTTCTCTTATTGAGGCCAGACCAGGCAGTCCTCTAATGTATATCTGTCGAGGGCCTCATATCAAATCTTATGTTCTTGTAGCCTTCCCAGCCTTGAGCAGGCTGAACAGACCTTGAGCGCTTGCCACAATGGACCTTATTGTGACTTTGGTAGAGTCTCCTGCCTTGGTTATATGTGCCTTAGGTGGGGTCATCTGCCTTGGTTGCACATGCAACTTCCTACAGGAACTTTGAAGAATAGACTGCCTGATGACTTTGCTTTGCAACATAATCTAGCTGAAACAAAGTATGGGGTCTATGGGATTGCCATATATAAAGGCATGGCTGAATATTATACTTGGAGCCTTGATCAAAACCTTGTGGTGGCTTCATTCTTCTCTTGACTGCCCCCCCCCATGTCTTTTGCATTTTTAGCCCCTCTTTCAGGTAACCCAGTTTTCCATGGCTGCTGGATGGCTACATATTATTAGGGTAATTTTGACATAATGAGAACAGAAATTTGTTAAATTAGAATTTTCAACTATTATTCCTGAATTTACTAACAAAGATGTTATCGAGTATTGCACTGCATTTCACAGAAATTTTAAATTGTATTTTGTATTTAAACCAATCTATTCATTTCTCCAAAAGAAATTTGTCACAAACCTTACCTTCATCCATGGAAATAAGTTTCAAATATTTCATTGGAACAGAGTCCACAATTAAATATGATAAACTAAACCAAAAAATTATTTCATATATATTATGAAGAAAAACTCAAAATATTACCAGTAAAATAATAACTAAACTTTAATCAAAATATATTGGTTTTATATGTTTAAGAGTAATGTACTATTCACCATCTTCAAAATATGGATACATCTTGGTATTAAACAATGGATGAGTGGGTAGCAAAATATGATACCTATACACTGTAGAATATTCATTATTCAGCTTTAAAACCTGTAAGGTTCCTTATGATACTCCAGATACAAATAGTATACAAGAGCAAAGAGCATTTTATTTTGCAGAAGTCCAGCATGGGTTGGTTTTTTGGGGAGGGGAAGGAGGTGTCTGCTATTTACTAAGATAGAAATGCCCAGGTGAGCTTGAGGCCCAATTTAAAGCAGATTAGGGGGATTCCTGGGAGGGTAGGTATTCTTTATCTTGATGGGTTGGCTCAATCTCTGTGGGTATCAGGATCTTTGGGATTGACTAGGGCTCTGGGGACATTCCAGAATCATTGTGGAGGGGAAGGGGCCCTGGAAATAGTTGCTGACTAACTGCTTGTGCCTCAGGGTAGGTCCAATTCTGGGAAACAGAAATGTAAGCCTAGTCTCTTGAACTGCCAGTTTGAAGCCTGTCTCAGAGTCAGTCTGTCTCAGTCTTCTCAAAACTATGAGTTTACTTCTAGCAATGTATTTTAACCAAAATTTAACTGAAATAACCCATGTACATACATATAAATGCTTTTTCCCCCTCATATAACAGATGGAAACAGAGAAGAATAGTTGCTATTAGGGAAAGAACACTGAAAATATAGAGGAGTGAACTTATGATCAGATAGGGGCAAAAAGTAGTGTAAAAATTATACTACTATAGGGTATTTGTAGTTAACATGCTAATTACCCTAACAAATATGTACTGTATACATACACCAAATGATGACAACATAGACAACATATATATTATATATGTTATATATAATATATATGTTATATATGATATATCATATATATATTATATATGTTATATATGATATATATCACACACACACACACACACACACACACACACACACACACACATACCAGTGTCTTTCAATTTAAAACTGCAAGAAAGAGACAAAACATCCAATCTTTCATGTGGGCATAAATTTAAAGTTTTATAACATTATAGAGACTTTTCCAGGTTTTGTGGCTATGTTATCTTGTGCTATTTTCTAAGCAATTTCCTTTTCATCATTTTCTTGACATTTCAGTCATTTCTCCCTGCTGCCCCCCCTCTGCCCCAAAAATAAAGCAGAGGATCACTTTGCAAGATAACAGTTGTTTTTCTCTGCCTAAAATAAAATAAAATGCCTTCATCACTGAAGATAATTTTAAAATCTGAACAGTCATAAAATGTGTTTTACAATATAAATACAATATGGTTCTCTATGATATAATTTGTTTTTCTATGTCACTATGACAGTAGAGAAATCTCATCTTGTGTCCTAATAAACTGCAAAATCTGAAAATTTGCATATTGACATTTACTAAATCACATTAAGAATTAATATGATATACATATTTCTCCAATCTATGTACTAAGAGAAATATGTACATTTCTATGTTTTTAATTTTTGCTATTTGGATTATTTCAAGAATATTTAATATTGTACTATTATTGTACCATAATATTATATAATGCACATATTAAATAATGTAGTGTTATATATTCAAATAAAATTGAATTTTAAATTAAGCATAATTACACAGAAATTAGGAGACAAGATCTGGATATACAGCTTACTTCTCAGAGCACTTGCCTAGCATGAGTTATTAGTTCAGTCTCCAGCAAATCATAAACCATACAGAAGGGTTACCTGTGTGAGGTCAAATAAAAATGACCTGATGTTCAATTCCATAGACAGTTTGTAATTTTTAGCATTGATGGACTGCCTAGTACGCCCAAATTCTTATGAAACTAATAGGCTCTTGTTGAGAAAAATAATTTAAATAGAAGGTAGTCATGAATCTGAGATTGTAAAGCTTGACGTTCATTAGACTTTTATAGAATTATAGAGAAATATAATAGATACAGTTAAATGGATGAACCAAATATAATGGGGTGATTGCAAGACAGCTAATTGGGTAAAATATTTTTCGTACAAGGATAAGGGACAGAGTTTGGATTCCCAGAACCTACATGTCTTAATCAGGGTTTCTATTCCTGCACAAACATCATGGCCAAGATGCAAGTTGGAGAGAAAAGGGTTTATTTGGCTTACACTTCCAATTGCTGTTCATCAGGAAAGGAAGTCAGGACTGGAACTACTCAGGCAGGTCAAGGAGCAGGAGCTGAGTGAGGCAGAGGCCATGGAGGAATGTTTCTTACTGGCTTGCTTCCCCTGGCTTGCTCAGCTAGCTTTCTTATAGAACCCAAGACTACCAGCCCACAGATGGTACCACCTACAAAGGGCCCTCCCCCTTTTGATTACTAATTGAGAAAATGCCTTACACCTGGATCTCATAGAGGCATTTTTTTTCAACTGACACCCCTTTCTCTGTGATAACTCCAGCTTGTGTCAAGTTGACACACAAAACTAGCCAGTACACTACATAAAAGCTGAGTTGGCATGACTACCAACAAATAAACCCAACTTAACAGAAAAACACAGAAAATCTCTAGAGTGAGATGGTTAACAAGACTAGACAGGAAAGCAAAATCCAGCTCAAGCAATAGTCCATGCCACTGTATATAATGTCAGAGAGATCAAAGAAAATGCTTCATGTTATCCTCAAACACACACACAAACACACACACACACACACACACACACACACACACACACGTGCACCAACCATATATGTAATCACAGACAGGTGAACACATGTGCATGAATACCATAGATACATACATATACAAAACAAATATGTACAGTTGAAAGTTCAAAGGTCTGTCCCAGAATCTAAGTCCACCAGTGTGGCTAGAGTAGATACCACTTTAAGATTGTGGTCAGTAAGTCAAAAAAGGCTATAGAAATTTTATTCTATATAAGTTATATGAATATCGAGGACCACTGTATACTTAATAATGTTTACAAGTAGAACACACAGTTCTGATATGAAAAGATATGCCCATGAAAGCAAAGACTACTCAAGTCATATTAAGGAGTTTTGCTTTTATACTAAACATGAGTCTCATAAATTTCCTAACTTTATATTTAGGAGTTGTTCAGAGTGGAGAATTGAAAGTAGATTTATACTCCACCAGCAATGCTGTGTCTTTCAGAGATGGAGTAGAAGATATTTGGAGGCTATGGCTGTTATCAAGGCAGTACTGGAGGGTCTTGGTTGATGGGAAAAGTAGATGAGTCAAGATAGACGTAGACATTAAAATCTATAAGGAAATTGTAAAGGTCAATGTCTCTGGTGATTTTCAACTCATATTGATTTACAACACACATATAAAAGTGATAAAACCTGGAAAACCTCATTCATATTTGACATGATCTGTAACCAAGTAAATCTTGTACCTATTGTTTTCCAAAGTCTAGACACAAAAAATACTTAAATTCTAGATAATGCTCCATGGCTTAATTTGCGCAAAAACTAAATTTGTGACTTTTTTTTTCTATAAAGAAATATGTACACAAATGTTATTCAAAGATTAACAGGTTAGTGTTGAAACTTTGAGCCATCTTTTAGAGAAGACAAAAGTAGACACAAGGATAACTTTTACTAGGGAAAGTCTACGGCCTCAAATCCAAGGAACTGAAAACAGCAAACAAAGAAGCAGACAAACAGCTATGAGTACTGTTGGGGAGTTAAATATATGTGAGTCTTTAAAAAATGCATTTGTCTTAAGAGAAGGATGAATAAAAATAATGAAAACCCTCACAAAAATAACAATAATTCAACCAGTTCAAGAAAGCATGGTTTCAAGTACAAGTGAGAATTTGGAGACTAAGAAGATTGTGCATAATTTCCTGATTGAACTGTTGCATAAATACATAAGCAATCAAAAGCTGTGGATACAGGATCACAAGGGGTCAGGTGGGACACTTATCCATGTACACACACTCACACTCACACACACACACCTATTTAATGATTTTATTTCTTACAGAGATGACAATGGAGGCAAGAAACACGACACAAGAGTGTGAAATAATAATTTATTGTGTGAGATCTTGAGAAGAAACTAACATAAAGCAGGAAGAAAAACAAATGAAAAGTACAGAGAGAAAAGGATAGATCAGGATGGCAAGAATAAGGCCAGGAAGAAGGAGTGGGAAAAGGACAATGAAGAAGAATAGTACAATAAAACATTTTCATCTTGTCAGTATTCTTTCAATTAAAACAGTTGAATTGGGGATACATATTTTTTTTTCTTTTTCCTTCTTTGGTTTTACTCCAAAAATCCAAATATCTAGCTTGATAGATGACTCACGATGTATTTTACTTATAATTAATTTTATTTTCATGCTGGAATCTTGTTAATGTTTACCCTTCAGTAAAATTTCAACTGAATGAACCAATCGAGTTCAATTAGTCATACAAGACTTCTATTTGTCACATGACAGTTGCTTCATACTTTTAAATATCCTCCTTCTGTCTGGAATGAAACACCGTTATACATTTAACACAATAGTTGTGCAGGTAGAGTCATATTTTAGATTAGGTTAAGTAGAGAATATCTCTAAGCCAAAGAGTGATTAGATGTAGTGAAAGCAAGGAGCAACAGTTGACTAGATTGATCTTGGAGAAATTATAAGACCAGTGGTGCCAATTAGGACTCAGGATAACAAGTAGTAAGCATACGAGTCATAGACTGGTATGCTTAGTGATTTGAAATAGAGTAGATTGTTCTATTTTTCTAGATGTGGGTTACTTTTAATCTCTTAGCATATTGTGGTGTATTACTATGACAATTTTATCTACATCCACATCAGTTAATGATAGACAGATTGAATATGCTTGCTTATACATTTGTAGCACAATCATATTAAGGTTCATTCTGTTTCAAACTATGCTAGGGGCCAGTCCCAGCTGTTCTTTCTTGATGGTTCCTCTTGAGGCAATGGAGGGGGAAAAGCATCGTCAGGTGGAGGAGGGGGGAGGGCAAGACTTGGTCTTCACAGATAGAGATATTTAGAGCTGTTGTTTAACAATAGAACATTTACCTATCTTAAGTCTGTCGCTTTGCTACTGTAGCTAAACTGCCTGGGTTCCTTAGAGGCCAGAAACTACAGTCTCTGGCATTTAGCACCTCATTTTAAAACATCAGGAGATTAAGTAAGAGATTAATTGCTCTAGCCTTTCCCCACTAATCCAGGTTCCTCTGGCTTCTCAGGTTAGGGAGAGGGTTGTAGCAATAAACTTCTATTGAACCAGTAGTAGCACCATGGTCACAGAAGGAAAAACCTTTACACAAGCAAATATGGAGGAAACACATAAATTCATCTACAGATTCATATACACACATTTATACATTTCCATTCAAACCAGCTGAGCTCAATTTATATAGTCTCTCATAATTACATACTTACACACACATCCATACTTACATTTGTATATGGAGCGAAAGTGCCAGTGCAGTAAGAACTCACTCATTGTGGATGAAAGATGAGCTCCAATCTTTGTGGTGTAGAGAAAGACAAGCTTCTACCCTTTTATTACTAAGTGAATTAAAATCAAGTTTTTAAGGAGAAAGCATTGTTCTCTTTAAAAGACCTGTTCTGTCCCTTGATAAGGAAAAGCCTGAATGTTCCTTCTGTTATCTCTGCAGCTTCTTCTTTTTTCTTCTTTTCCTTCACATTCTGCCTATTGCTCTTAATTTTTTACCTTGCCTTATCATTCCTAAGTTATCCCCCTCTGTATTCTCCTTCTAATCTTGTTCTCTCCTCCTGCTCTGATGTCACAATGCCTTTGCTTCTAATTCCTTATTCCTAAAGCCTTTACTCCCAATGCGTTCTCTCTCCAATGTTAAACCTGCCAATGTAATCTTTCCTAGTCTTTCTGTACCTTTTCTAGGAGAATAGATCACATTGTTTTTCCAAGCATCCCTTTTTACAAATGTTCACTAGAAGTTCAAACATAAATTCAAATCATAAATTCAATAAAAAGTTTACAACAAAGAATCCATTAAGAGTAATTATCTGACTAAATATTCATTATCTATCACTAACTCTACAGGTTCATGGAGAGTTGAAGACCATAGCTAAATTATCATTGAAGTTTGTATGGATAAACCCAGTAGATATTTTCACATCAGACAGGTCCTATTATAAAGGGTTTAATAATTATTAGTAGAATTTTAGGAATTCTTATCATTAGGAATTAAAAAATCATCTATTTGTCTATATAGCATCATTACAAGACAGTACGTCTTCATTGTTCTGCAGAGATCTATTCTAAAGGGTTGACTCATACAGAATCATTTCTATATATCAGGAATCTTTCCTAGAATGAAATTCTCCTTAGCTTTGCCTAAAGAAGCAATGTCATCATTAACTTTAACAGTCCGTGGTGGAACTGTCTCAGGAAGATCATCTTCTAGCATTTAGTTTCTCCTTAATGGCTGCTGGAAAACTATAGAAAATTTCCATTCGATGAAGGTTAGCCTTCCTAATTATTTTTCTCTTTATATAGTCTTAATTTTATTCAAATGTATTTAGAGGCAGCCGCATGGACCAAGATTAGAGTTTTCAATTGAATATAAGTAGTTCTGAAATTTGGGGTATTTTATCCAGGCCCATACTTTGAATAAAGATGAAAGATAACACTTAAACTGGTCTTACTTGGAATACATTGAAATCTAATTAGTGGACAAAAATAAAAAATAGTATTCAGAAATGATCAGATTTTGGTTTTGAATAATCTGAAAGGTACACATGGAGCTCTTTGTTTGTGAGAAATGCTGCCTTTCTTGGATTTACTGGTTCTTCCATGAGTTTCTGTGAGACATGTTCTCAGTTGCACAATTAAGTTATTAATTCTAGAAAGTTCTACCTCCTCCTCATCCAATTGCTTCTACAGTTACTGGTTCATTATAAAGTCATAATTGTGTTACATTATAGTCTGGTTGCCAAAGGTTCTGTATGAACAAAGTGAACTACAGTTATAATTTTAGTTCAGTGTCTACATAAAATATAATATGTGCAATATTTTATACATCACTAATGATTATTTATAGAAAATACCTATTTTATTATTCTTATTTATATACATGTCAATGAGCATATGTCATGTGGTGCTGGTCATACAGAGGCAATAAGAGAACAAAGTCTGCTATGTGTGGGCAGTAATTATGGCTTTCCTGAATTGATATTAGTGCTGAGTACTGAACTCCCTATGAAAGATTTACAAGTTCTCTTAATGACTAAGCCATCTCTTCTGTCCCAGCCATCACTATTCTTAGCTCTTCAGTTCCTAAAGCTTCTATAATACCCAACATATTTTTGAAACCACTACTTGGAAATAGAGTCTGTCACATGCTCCAATTCAAATTTGGGTATACTCTTTCATGCCATTTTGAGTCTTCTAAAATAGATGTGATGATTTTGCAATTTTCATAGGAAAATAACTCTTAGCTTGCTTCTGAGCTAAAAATGCACCCATATTATATGGACACTGCACATATCTACTTGCTTTAAAGTCTAACTTTTTAAAAATAACTATCCTAGGCTTTAAAGTCACTATGTTTATCATTTATTGCTATATTTAAAGATTGAAATAGGAGTCTCAAGAATGTTTTTGCTCAAAAACATGTTAACATGTTTTAAAGTCTTAAATTTTTAATATTATCTCTAAGCAATATATATTTAGCAATTATGTTAATAAAAAATTCCATTTCTATTTGAAAGCAGGAAAGAAAATGATGTTTTTCTTCTTGAAAATTTATCAACTTACTTTTCTACAAGCTTTACAACGTGACAAGAAGTACAAAATGAGTTACTTTTGATGTGTGCAGAATAATGTGTAAGTATGCTCATTGAAAAATCTAACAAGGTGTATTTTAAACAGTATATCACCACAAACTAAGTGGATATTGTTAAGGAAATAGTAATAAAATTTTCATAGTCTCTTATGCCAGAGTGTATTTTAAACATATTGCCTATTAAAAAAAAAAAAGGATTTATTTGTCCAAGATAGAATCACTGAAGTTTAACCTCTTATTTTGCTGTGCATCCACTGTGGGGTTCTGAAGCATCCATTTCCAAAGTGGTGGGAGTTTAGGACATGGCATAGTTCACACAATTTATTACAGACTTAAAATGTAGCCTCGGGACCACATCATAATACTTAATTACATTGGTATTCCACATCCAACTATAGATTGTGAGCTGGCAGAGGACTGTAGCATACTGTGTTCTAATCTACAAGGAACAAAGATAATATTTTTTAAGTTGGCCTTTTTTTTTTCATTGAAAGTATATTCTTCTCTCATACAATACCAACCATGCACAATTTTCCTTTGCTCTAACTCTCTCAGGTTTCCCCAACTTCCAACTATCCAGTATTCACTCCCTTCCCATCTCCTTTCAGAAAAGAAGAGCCCTCCAAGAGACAACAAACAAACAGGAGACAATGTGTAGTAAATGTGCAGCTCAGTCTCTATGTAGGTCTTCAATAACTAGAGAAGGAGCTGTCCCTAAAGCTGTTGCCTGTCTGTGGAATCTGATTCCCAACGGGCTGCATTGTCTGGCTTCTGTGGGAGAAGACTCACCTAACCCTGAAGAGACTTGATGCACCAAAGTTGGGAGATACCCATGGGAGACCCACCCTCTCAGAAATGAATGGGAGAAAGGTTGGGGGAGCGACCCTGTGAGGGGGGAATCTGAAGAGAAAATGCGAGGCCCTAAAAGACAGTTTGTTTTCTGGTACAGCCAAGGTTCAAAACCTGTGGGCCCTATAACCCTATAAGGAGCAAAGGCAGGCATTTGCTCGGCTCCTAGAAACAGCTCCTAACATGTGCCTATATCTCTCCATAGGTCTGTGACATTTAGTCATGTAAAAAGGAAACGCCCCTCAACCCCCCCCCCCCCAGGCAGAGACATTGTCATGCCCCCAAACCCCGCAACAGGAAGAGGGGTGACCATGTAGTCTCAAGACACTCCCATGTTAATGAGGCACCTAGAAGCTTAGCCCCTTCCCAGTTACTGTTTCAACCTTGCCCGTCCCTGAGGTGGCAGGGTACAATCTCACCCAATCCACTCTCCACAATGACAATAAACGCTCTGAAACTCTGGACTGTCCTTTTTCATCTGCCTTGGGAAACAATGAAACCGGCCTTTGCCTACAAGAGTCATTGTCTAGCCTCCCGCAGAAGCCGTCCCAGCGTTCTCAGCCACAGCAGTCATCCACCCAAGCCAATGAAGCTAGAGGGTGCCCAAGCCGCCAACCCAGTCCCAGGGTTGGAGGGAGACACCAGCTGGGCTCCTTCTCCTCTTTTTGTCCAGGCTAGATCCAGTCTGCAGTCCCACTTTGTTCCCAGCTCTTCTATGGTATCCAGCAGCATCTGAGATGCCCAGGCCAGCTGCAGCACATCAACCATGGCCCCCTCCCCTGCCCTGGGGCTGTGTCTCTGCAAAGGATTCTCATTGCCTGACAAGCCACGAGGCCTGTGAGCATGTGCTCTCAGGGGCCATGAGCACTCCGGGCGGATGCATTGGACTTCACTCTCTACCGCATCGTTTTATCCAACAGGGAAACAGTGATTGGGTCATAAAAAATAATTTCTTTTTAAAAAATAAAAAAGAAGACAAAACAAGAACTTTCACGCTGGGCCTGGGCAAAATAACCAAAAGGGAGGAAAAGAGTCCAAAGATCAGGTGAAAGTCAAGAATAACCACTTCCATAGATAGAGTCCCCCCCCCCAAAAGCTAACCCTTGCAGTCTCCATACTTGCAAATTAATTCTCTGTGAGCCCATACATGTCCCTATTAGTTACTTCAGTGGACCATATTCTCCCTTCTGAATCCTACAATCTATCATAGAATTTCCCCTGCTCTGAGGGGCGGTATAGAGGAATTGTCATCCAGTAACACAGCTGTTCTCGCAAGGGATCACTTCCAAATACCTTATAGGTCTAGGTGATCTGGCCAGAATAAAGACATGCCCTGTAATATCTGGTTGGAATAAAGAAATGCCATTAGTATATAACTTTAATAACTAACAATGGAAGTAAGGGTAGTTTGTAGACGAAATCATCCATGTTTGAGAGTGATATCTAATAGAGGGGCAGAAAAGTAACAAATCAAAGAAAGATCTGAAAGAATAAGTGAAAGACAGGATACACCCACTCTCACAAGACAAGACAGAAAAGAAAGGTGACTTAAAAAAGAAATAGCAGTAAGTCTCCTAGATGACAATTACATATGGCAAATATTTTCACAGAGCAGAACCAAATGGAGACCTCTACCTTAGACATTCTCTCCATATAATGTTTGGCTGTGGTTCTTTGTTTTTTGTTTGTTTTTTGGTTTTTCGAAGCAGGGTTTCTCTGTGTAGCCCTGGCTGTCCTGGAACTCAACTCTGTAGATCAGGCTGGCCTCGAACTCAGAAATCCACCTGCCTCTGCCTCCCGACTGCTGGGATTAAAGGTGTGTGCCACCACTGCCCGGCAGGCTGTGATTCTTTGTGACTGTTTACATCTACCGTCAAAGAAAGCCTCTCTGATGATGAATGATCAAGGCACCTATCTATGAATATTGCAGAATATCATTGCAAATTATTATATTGATTTTCCTGCTTTTGTTGTTATTAGGCCAATTTTGTTTAGTTCTGTCCTAGGCCTTTGGGATATCCAGTATCTAGCTCCTGACCATGCAAACATATCATGGGCTCCCTATCATGTATGGGCCTCAACTTAATTCAGGCATTGGTTGGCCAACCTTACAAGATCAATACCACCATTGCTCTAACATATCTTGAAAACAGGACAGATTTTAAGTGAAAGGTTCTGAAGGGTGGGTTTTGTCCATATTTCTCAAGGAAGTGTGTAGAGTACATTGCTATACCAAAAAGTGTAGATCATAAAGTGAAGGATCTATGCAGGCCACTAGCTTGACCTCTCTAAATTCAAGAGCTTTTTTTTTTTTTTTTTTTTTTAAAAAAGAATATTTCAAACTTTCAATTTAACAATAAGACTCAAGAGCCAGATGCTGGGATGAAAGCCTGCTAGCTCAGAGAGGCAGAGAAAACATCCAGCTGACCTTCCTCTTCAGCCTATGTACCAAAAGGAAAATCAAGTGGAACCATTCCAAGAAAAAGAAGTATTTTACAGTCAACAAAGCTCATTTTGACATCAGACATTGACATAAAGAAATAGAATTTGGAGTTTACCCACCTGTTTTTCTGTCTTGCTTTGGCCCACTGTTTCCCCATTATGCCCCTTTCCATAAGTTTTGAAATAGTAGTTTGTATTCTGTGCCATAGTATTTTGGAAGTATGTTATCCATAGTATTTTTATTTTATAGGTAATTACAGTTAAGAGATTGCATGAATCTCAAAAGAATGACAAGCAATGTGAAAGTTTCTGGGTATGCTATGAGATGCAGACTCACATGGTATTTTGCTGAGGTAAGCCCCATGGGAAGACTAGTGACGTTTAGAGGAAGTTTAAAGAGGACTCAATGAACAGTGTTGGCACATTTGTATAAGAAGTTTCATTAGTCTTGTGCCTTTGATGATGCTGATCTTCACTGGGTCGAGAGAGGCACAGCAGAGAACTTCTCCTGGTATCACAACTGGTTCTAGTGCTCCTTATTCAGTGGAGGGCTAGCCATTTCTGCTGGATTGTGCCACTGCTGCTGATTTGTATTTGCTATCCTGACACCACTAACCTGGACTGCTGGTATCCTGACAGAGATTGAAATCTCCCCCAAAGAACTACTTCTAAACAGGTCCACATCCTCTAGTCCTGTTTATCATCTCTTTTACAACCCTTGGACTATGGACTAGAAGGGGGTCAAAGCATTTGAGATCTCTTATTAAAAGTAGGTTTTGAAAAATCTATTCCTACAGAAGAGATATTGACATTTGGAATTTAAAGGATGTTGAGACTGATAAATTTAGAAGATTTTTGAAGTTGGACTAAACACATTTTACATTGTTATGGCTACAAACTTATGGGGACCAGGAAGTGGAATGTAGTACTTTAAGTAGGGATGACCCACATAGACTCACATGTTTGAATGATTGGTCATGGGGGAGTGGCACTATTAGGAGGTATGGCTTTGCTGGTGGAAGTGTGGCCTTGCTGGAGGAAGTGTGTCACTGTGAAGGTGAGCTCAAGCTATAGAACACTCAGACCCTTCTCTAGCACGATGTATACTTGCAGGCTACCATTCTCCCCACAATAATGATATTGTAATAAACTTCTGAAACTGCAATCCAGCCCAAATTAAATATTTTCCTTTGTAAGAGTTGCCTTGCTCATGGTGTATTTTTACAGTAATAAAACCCTAAGACACCTGGAAACATACATGGAAATTTAAGATTTAAATTATAGAAATCAAAGGGCAGAATGGAAAGAAGATCTTCTAAACAGTTTTTGTTGTATGAAAATATGTATAGTAAAAAACATAGTATGGTCTATAATATAATTACAAAATTCCACAACTCTATCTACCTCTATGTATGTCCAAAACTTCTGTCACACTGTTTGGAAAGTGTTATAAAAGACTGTTTCTTGTTGGTAAGATGCTTTCAAGTTGGTTGTCAATAGCTGGGTTTCAAATATTTAAAACTAATTACCCTTTGGTAAATCCAAAGTCTCTAATGCAATACATTTTTACTGTTAAGCATAAACACTAGGTAACACATCTAAAGGAAAAAAAAACTTTTGAAAATGTTTATTGTTAAGAACAATTTGGAGCAAAAATAAACGCTTTTATATATTCAAAGAACGATAATATTAGGAAGTAAAAATGAAGATTTTTATATGTCCAAAGAGTGGCTTTCAATGAAAAAGAGTTGAACTGCCTGTGAAGGACCAAACTCTCTGTGAATAGTGCAGAATATCTTATTTGATTCCTTTTACTTTCTTTTCTTTCTTACTTTCTTCATCACTTCATAGTAACATTTCTTCCAAAGCAACTTTTAATTTGCTTCAGTGTTGGGTTTGTTTCCTTGTTTGATTTTTTGTTTCTTTTTTGTTGTTACTGTTGCTGTTTGCTTTTTTTTTTGAGACAGAGTATTATGTAGCTCTAACTGGTTTAGAATTCATTTCCAGGCCATATTGTCTTCAACTCACAATCCTCGTGCCTCAGTCTCTCAGGTGCTGGTATTGTAAGCACATATCACTATGCTTGGGTCCAAAATTACCTTTCTAGCTTTTTCTTTGTGAATGCCTTTAAACGGTTCCTAATCATCATACACTGAGACAAT
The DNA here is from genome assembly GCA_019843965.1 of Rhynchomys soricoides. Classification (NCBI taxonomy): domain Eukaryota; kingdom Metazoa; phylum Chordata; class Mammalia; order Rodentia; family Muridae; genus Rhynchomys; species Rhynchomys soricoides. The sequence goes on from JADRCH010000046.1 coordinate 7,571,924, forward strand.
GAGAATTACACTATCATAGTTGCAATTTGCTGTTTGACTTCTGAGAGTCAGTGAGTTTATGGTAGTTTGGGGAGGTAAAGGGAAATATATTTGAAATATGTTTTCTGCCAGTGTTCATTTGTTTAGAAATACTATAATTTTCTATATATATATATCCTTGCTTCCTGGGAATTGGGTTTCTTCGTCTCACTGAACATTAAGTAATTCAACAAAATTAAATAAATAATATTTTCCATTATACAAGAGCTATCTCTTTACATGTACAACTGTAGGGTTGTAGGCTAGAGTTTGCCTCCCTACAGGGCACGGCCTCTTTGGGAGGCAGATCGTCGGGAATTTGACTGCACTTATCCCATGTTGCCTGGGTGGGTGCTTGGCCATAGGGAAAGGCCAAAGCACTGCAGACTTAGGTGTGGGAAAGCTGGACTTGGTTTGTGATCCCCAGGTCTGTGCTGAGGCCAGGGTCATGTGGCTCTCTGACTCTTGGACATCCAGGCAGCACTGGTAGTGGCAGAAGAGCAGAAGCTGGTTTTGGCTGGAAGCACAGAGAGCCCTTCTACGGGAGAATAAGCAGATAGGCAGCGGCTCTGTAGGCGAAGACCTTATTCATGGCTTCCCTTGGTGAAAGAGACAGTCCATGTGTCTAAACAGTTTATTGTCTTGCTGGAAAGTGAATGCATAAAACCATAACTCACTTGTCAGAGATTAAATACCTTTTGCAAAGAGAAATGTCTGGAAAGGGAAGCTTATTGGCTAATCACTCTGAGTCTCTAGGTACTTCATTACCATGGAGAACTCTGTCTTGAGAATCATGGCACCTGTTCCAAGTCAGGAGACTGGCAGGGAGCTTGGAGTCAACTAAGCCTCAGGTGTGTGCCCACAGAGTCTCCGGATCTCAATCTGCTATACCTTACCAAATTTCCTGGCATGGTTTCATGTTCCACAGTCAACCATAAATCCAATGCTCAGACTCACTGGGAAGGAACATAAATGAATAAAAGACCAAGTAGAAATAACTACGAGGAGGAGAGCCTAGACATTTTAAAATTTATAAAATACTGCTGCTTTAAATTTACTAGAAAATAAAATGTTTCAATATTATTCATACCGTGCATAGGCTATATGTTCTACAATTGGCTTATGAAAAAGCTACCCATGTGAAAGTGGGTTGTGTGGTAGGAGGAGTTTAAGAGAAAGTCCAGCTATCTGGAGAAAAGAAAGAAAGGAAGGAGTGATACTATTCTCTTTCAGTGAAAATATTGCTTAAAAATTATTAGTTGTTATTGCTTTTCCCCTTATACATGGCTGTAAGAATATTGATAATTTTTACATGTGAAAAGAGTGATAGAAGTTGGCCTATGGACCCCAAAATCCCTGAGCCACAAAATGAACACTGAAATACAACACACTCATACAAGCAATGAACATGTCAATGAGATGGATTATATTTATAGCTTCCAGAAAGAAAAAAAAAAAACTTCAATGAAGACAAGAGTTGTGCTGGGTCTCCTTTTGACTGATTCTATCTACAGAAGCTACTTTGCTGATAGACTATGGCAGGAAGCAGAAAGCAACAGTCACATTCATAAATCCTCTGGTTGAAGGCAGATTTCTACTAGATCCATCTTGAACAGTTTGTAAAATGATAAATGTGCCCAAGGCCAGGCTTTAAAAAATGTGAAATAACATTGGATCCCTTTCCTAAAGGAAAATCAAAAGAAAATATGTAGAGTTAGAATACCTAGAGGTAAACATGCAGAGTTAGAATACCCAGGTCCAAGAGCATAAAGTCCTTTTATTAAATGTTACTACAAAGCAGGTACATTAACAGTAAGATTTTTTCTAATAAAAAGAGTTATTTGTTTAAATAGATGCCAAGAGTTAAATCATCTAAAAATACAAAGTAAAGCAGTATGTTTCAGAAGGAAGTGTAGTCATATTCAACTACTCACAATACAGACCCTGCTCCTGTGTACAAAAAGAATCAGTTCCCTAGATACTCCTTAACTCTAAAAGTAGAAAGAGCAGAGAAGTAAATCCTAAGTCCTAGCCCCTGTGAAATCTGACATGTAAATGTCAATGACTTTTTAATGGCATGTTGGTTAAATTGAACATCAGTGTGTTGCTGAGGGTCAAATAGAAAGTGCAGATACAATCCTTCCTGGCCCAGAGTGCTTGGAATTTTTTAAAAATTATGTATTTCAATCAAGAGATAGTATGGTAGTTTGATTATTCTTGGCTCAGAGAGTGGCCATTATGAAGTTATGACTTTGTTGGAGGAAGTGTGTCACTGTGGGCAAGGGCTTTAAGACTCACTTTTCCTAGCCAGGTGGGAGCCAGTGTCTCCTGGTGGCCTACAGATGAAGATGTAGAACTCTTAGCTCCTCCTGCACCATGCCTGCCTGGATGCTGCCATATTCCTGCCTTGATAATAATGAACTAAACATCTAAATCTTGTAAAACAGCTTCAGTGAAATGTTTATACAAGACTTGCCTTCATTGTGGTGTCTGTTCACAGCAGTAAAACCCTAACTAAAGCAAAAGCAATCCTTAATTAAAATATAAACATAATATAATGAATAAAGGATTAAAAGTAAAAAATTAATAGATATTAATGTAGCTCCCTGACTATTGTTCTATATCTCATCCTCATGGTCTGCATATTGAATCATTGCATACATAAATGAATAATATAAAATATATATGGCATACAGTATATATACCACTTTATATATAAAGATGTATATATCAAATATATTTCAATGAAATGTCAAATATATACATAAAATTGTGAGCCTAAATATTTCATTTGCAAATGGTGATATAATTCCGAAATATATTTTCTAATCAGCAACATGGAAGTTCTTCTGTTAGGTGCATGATATATTTGTGGATTTTTCAGAGAAATGTATATTTTTTAGAAGTAGAATATGTTCAATAAAGATAAAAGTAAAAGAAAAAATATGTTATTTTCTAACTTCTTGCAATGTTCTATACCCTCAAAGTTTACTTTGGTGGGTTGACTCAAGTTAGCTTGGTCCATCTCTGTATGACTATCGCATCTATGAGATATATTGCTTCTATTCAACAATTACATAATTTTGCTGTGGACAACAGGAAAATGACTTTCTAAAGTAGAACCTACTAATAAGCAGAATATTTAAAAACTAGGATTTTTTAGCATTAGAACATTGCAAATCTGTCCACTTCCTTCAGAACTCCTATAGAACTTAATCTATAGTACCAAGCAGCTCATATTCCACAATTTTCTGTCCTCATTCTATATAAGCTGCACTGTGTGTTTTGCACTAGCTGAGGAATGACATTCTCTAGTTATGCCGTGGATGCTGTCATCTGGTACATTAAGCTCTAATCCACATGAGTCTAGCTATTATCTTTATTCATATCTATGCTAAAATTTCCTTATACTGTCTATTTAAAGCTGAATTCTCTAGTGACACATCATTCTCAGTTTATTATTTTGTATAGTATGCTGCATTGTGTTCACTATGTATTTTAATAAAAGTATTGTTGTTAGTCTCATTGACAATTATATAAGCTCCCATTATTTATACACATGGAAAAATGATATCTTACAAAACATCTTCAAAAAGTATAATGTTTTTGAGAATAAGAAAATGAAATATTTAATTCAGAACCTTTAAACCTAGAAGCTATTGACATGTTGACACATAAATAGGATATATGAAATAGGTAGATCTCTGTAAATTAATTATAAAATATGCATATATCTGCAGTATATCATTAATTTTTATCAATACACAACTTAAGTCATTACAAATATAATCTTTAAATAATCAAAGACAGCATTCAAGGTTATAATATTATACTTAATAGTGCTTTTGATGCCTTCTTTTCTAAATTAATAGTTTCTTAATTTGTTTTTAGTTTATGTTATATAACAAATGGGAACTATATGTGCTCAGTATTACATACATAAATGTAGTGGTATCTTAGTCACTGTTCGATTGCTTTGAAAAGACATCACGACCATCACTGATCTTGTAAAGAAAGCATTTAATTGGAGATGGCTTACAGTTCAGATATTTACTACATTGTTACATAACAGGAAGCTTGGTGGCTCATGGACAAACATGGTACTGGAAAGGTAGCTGAGAATTCTACATCCAGATCTGCAAGGCAGCAGGAAGAGAGAGACACAGGGTCTAGCTTCAGCATTTAAATCCTTATAGTCCACTCCTGGTAACACCTATCTTCCAATAAATCCACACTTACTCCAACAAGACCACAGCACTTAATCCCTATCAGCAGTGCTACTCACTAATGACTAAGCAATTAAGTATATAAGCCTATGAGGTCCATTCTTAATAAAGAATTTCTTATTCACAGATGGTTTAAATGAGAATTACCTTCATAGGCTCATATACTTGAATGCTTGGTTCCCAGATGATGAACTGTCTGGAAGGATTATGAAATGTTGCCTTTTTGAAGTAGATGTGTCCTTGTTGTAGGAGGTGTGTGATCAATTGTGGACTTTGTGTTTTCAAAAGGCCATGCCAGGCCCAGTGTTTCTCTCTGTGTGCCTGCCTACTGCCTTAGGATCAAAATGTAGATATCCCACCCACTGACTTAGCACCATACCTGTGTACTTCCCTACATGGAGATAAGCAAATAACATTTTCACTGTATAAACCAGCAACCAAAGAAACGCTTTGTTTAGTTAGAGTTGCCTTGGTCATGGTATCTCTTCAGAGCCATAAAATAGTAGCTAAAACAATAATGTTATTCAAATATAAAAATGGAAATACAATTACTATTAATATTATGTATTGAAATCTTGAGCTTCTAATCTCAGAAAGCCTGACTTGTGGTTAAAATACCTGGTGTCTTAATCAGGGTTTCTATTCCTGTGCAAACATCATGACCAAGAAGCAAGTTCAGGAGGAAAAGGTTTATTCAGCTTGTACTTCCATGCTGATGTTCATCACCAAAGGAAGTCAGGACTGGAACTCAAGTCAGGTCAGGAAGCAGAAGCTGATGCAGAGGTCATGGAGGGATGTTCCTTACTGGCTTGCTTCTCTTGGCTTGCTCAGCCTGCTTTCTTATAGAACCCAAGACTACCAGCCCACAGATGTACCACCCACAAGGGGCCCTCCCTCCTTGATCACTAATTGAGAAAATGCCTTACACCTGGATCTCATGGAGGCATTTTCTCAACTGAAGCTCCTTTCTCTGTGATAACTCCAGCTTGTGTCAAGTTGACACACAAAACCAGCCAGTACACCTAGAAATTCCAAACTGAACTACAACAAAACACCAAAATACAGCAATGAAGGGAAAACATAGAAATAATTAGTGTCATCAATATTTATATAGGGACTCCATGAAGTAGCCTTAAATTATTTTTTGTAAGTAACCTTGAGATTCATTTCAATACCTAAAATTTCAATACCTAAGGAAATGAAAATACACACACTGAAGCCTAGGAAATCTTACTAGTCTAACAGACTACGAAACAAAGGGGTCTGTCCTACAGACAGGATAACACTGTTTTATCCATACCTGGGTACGAATATCACTGAAAGTGCTAGAAGCACTCTTGAAGTGCTCACACTCATGCCAGTATCAGAACAGGAAAGACATTTAAAGAGACAGGAGTAGGAGTCTATCTCATGTGGTGAGACATCTCTGTCTAGAACAATCATCCAAAAATGGACAAAACTCAAAGACCAATTACAACACAAAAGAACACCAAAGCGAAACAAAACTGGAAAGATTAAGCTGTTGAACCCAATGAAGAGAAAGAAAAATGATTAAAGAAAATAGAATTCAATTTAAGGAAAATGTGATCATTAACATGATCAAATTATTCATTGTGTGAATCCCAGAAAGGGGAAAAATAACAAGAAATGATGAGGGAAAAGGTAATAAATATTTGAATCAATAATATCTGAAAATTTTAAAAGCTGATAAGGACATCCTATTAAAAGCCAAGAACTTTAATACACAGGAAAAGAACCACCAAATGATGTTTTATACTCAAACTATTAAAAAGCAAAATAAAGCAAAAGCATGAGAGAAGCAGGCATTCAAAAGCAATCACTACTTAAAAAGTCAAAGCATTCATCAATTTTATTTTTTATGAAAAAAATGGCTCATGCTTTTATTGCTTCTTAATATTGAGAGGTTATCTGTTGTCACTGTCATTTTGTTTCTACTTCATTTCTGATTTTTTCCCTATCTGAGATCTATCTGTCTACTGTTTCAGGATTTGCTTTGCTCTTGGTTTTCCAAGGCCTCAAGGTATATCACAGAATCATTAATTTAAGTTCTCTCAATTCTGTACTACAAATGTTTCTTTTAGCATTGGCTTCCTTGTGTCCCATGGACCTTAGTATGTTGTATTTCTATCTTCATTCAAATCTAGAAATATTGGGTTTTTTCTTTATTTCTTCAGTAACATGTCTATAATTCAGTATGTAGTTTAGTCGCTATGAGTTTGCAATCTTTCTTTTACTATCTCAATATAGATCAAGTTCTACTCTATTGTGATCAGATTATATCCAGAATGTAATTGTAATGTTGCTATATTTGTTTAGAGTTCTCTCATATCCTAATATGTCCCTGTAAAGACAAATAATTCATAATCAAAGGTAGACAACACATTAGGAAGAAGGAATTGACAAAGGTTTTGATGGCAGCAAAAAGATGAATCCTATTTTACAATCCAATTTGAAAGTCTGTGTCATTTAAGAAATCGAGAACATTATTATTCAGGTTTATTACTGAGAAATGTGTAATAATATCTGTCATTATATTGATTTTGTTGTGCTTCCTTAGACTTCTTTGCAAATTTAAATGTTTTTTTTTTCCTTCAAATGAAGGAGTATGATGAGAGCATTCTATAAGCCTTACAAATACATGACTCGGGCTAAGCCTACAGCATTTCTATCTAACTGTCCCCAAACCTAGGCCAGGAAAATTCTGGCCTCTGTACCTTCTAGTCTTCTCCAATTCCAGACCTTAAAGGCTTCCGCTTCCAGACTCTATCTGTTAACCTAGGCCTAGAATATTTCAGCCTCTGAGACATACTACTAAATAAACTCACTTTTTATAGCTTTTTCTGAACTCTGGCTGGCTGTTTCAACTCAGCTATTCTGGCTCAAACTCCCATCCAAACTAACTAATTCAAATAAGGTTCTCTTAGCTTCTGAATGACTTCTTCTGCTTGGAAAGACTGCTTCTGAACTCGTCAATCTGAACTGATTCAACTGACTCTCAGTGCTCTGTTGTCTTTCTTCATCACTTGCTTTCTTGAGTCAGGCCTTTCATGAGGAAGTTTCTCTTATTCAGATTGGATCTTTATAAATTTTAATGGAATCCATAGTCTTTCCTCACCTGTGAAAATATAAGCAAAACCTCTTCTTAAACATATCACATTCCTTGACTTCCTTTCTGATATTAAAATATGTTTGAAGTATACAGGTTGTTCTAATTCAGTAGATTCCTCTATATCCAGTGTCTTTCAACAGCTGTTGTTCCTATCTAATTTAAAATAAATAACATATGATTCAGTGTATTTCTGGGAATTCTTATTCCCCCTTACTGTCTATCAATCTACAATTAAATCTTTATGAATCCACTAGCATTCTTACCTTTTAGGATAGACAGCTAGGCAATCACATTTTATGTCCTGCTCCATGCCAGCGATCTAGGCTTCTTATTTATTTACATACAAATCCAATCAATCCATATTATTTAATATGTCAATATACAGTGTCAGCTCAATAGTTTTCTGAGATGGAAGGGAATATTATTCTGAGCTTCCCATTGTTGTAGTAGATCTTTTCTTTGCAGGTTTATGAATATATCTGTCACATAAGGCTTTAATCTTGCTATTTTATATTCTGGTCCCACACATTCATTTCTCTTAAACTTTGTTTTACTTGGGATAATGTTCCACTTTCAACAACTGTGTTAGATACCTTCTGAATAGGTCAATCTGGATTTCATGAAATCATAGTTATATCAGCTCCTGTGTATACCAAATCTTCAATATCAATACCACTTAATTTTAATTTTGATCTCTGATCATTGATAAGTTTGCCAAAAAAACTGTCTTCCAGTACTTCCAAATTTTTTGATCTTTCAATTGGTGCTTCTTTGCCGTTGACATATAGAAGCAGTAGAAGCAGAGCAATCTCATCTTGTGCTTTAAACTGCATATTTCTCTTTATGTATACCATAAGGTCAGTCTCTCCCTTGAAGCCTTTAGCTTTAATTCTTGGATACACAATGAATCCCTCAGATGTTAGGCTACTTCTTCGTAAAACCATTGCTGCTGCCTTTGGGGATAGAAGTCCATGAACTCCAGTGGGTATATCTCAAATTCCAGAATGTAATTTTGGGTGATAGTATGAGAATTTTACTTATGGTTAACCCTAGGACATTCTATATTTGCATTTTTGAAAGCTAATGTTTCCATTAGTACCTATTTTATATCTCGGTCTGATATTGCCCTGATTCTACAAATTATGTAAAAAGTCAGTAAAAGTGTTGCTGAGGCTTTGCATAATCTTGGTGAATGGCAAAGACAGTTTTCCTTGTTCCTCCAACGTATCCCAGGCTCTTAATACTAAAGTATACTGCATAATATAGAGATTTCAAATTTCATCTGCAACCCTAAAGCAGCAAGTGACCTTCACTTAACAATTGATCTTTCATGATATGTATGCCTTTAGATACATTAAGATATTCAATAATGACAACTTCTTCTCACTACTGTCAGACATCGTAATTGAGAAATAGTTTCCAGTACAGCTAGCTGCTGGTAAATCTTTCCAGTCTTGGAGGATAATCCTGTTTTCAATAGCCAAGGTATTTAATATCTGTCTCACATGAGTGAGTAGATTGTATAAGTTACTATTGATTCTTTAAAATGTTTAAGATCTTCTATTTTAACAATAGTCCAAATTAGTTTTTTTTTTGAATTTTCACCATTTTCTGGCATTTGTTCCTGGGTAACTGGAAAAGCTAGTGGGGGTCATCACCTTCCTTTAATTTCATTAGTAGATGGCTTTGTAGGTTCAATGGTCTGTCTATCTTGATCCTGAATTTCTCTAGATACCATAGGTCACAATTATGCACTTTATGTTCTCTTCCTCTGACTTGTCTCTCAAGCCTTTGTACTATCATAGCTAATATTCCTTGTTTGACAACTATTTTTTTTTCAACCATTTTTTAAAGGAAATATATTAAGATTGCAATTGAAAGTAGGGCGGTCTTTACTCCAGTGGCCACAGCTGCAGAAAGTACTCTGATGGCTTTTTCAAGTAGAATTTCTATCCCTTCGTGGCCGATCCTTGCTCTCAAGGGAACAAAACTGGAGTTTCCCATTTTTCTCAATAATTAATTTTTTCTAATTTGCTTTACATACTGACCACAGACCTCTTTCCATCTGTCCTTACAGTCCTGCCCTTGCAAATCTATCCCCCACTATCCCATCATCTCTTCATCAGAGAAGGGGAAGCACCCCATTGGGTTACACCCCATCCAAAGACTATGGGCATCTTTTGTTTAGCCCAGGAGTTGTATATTTGAGTCTTTGGGTAGAACTATTCTCAGTTTTCTGAGAAGCCATCAAATTGATGTTCAAAGTTATTGTACAAGTTTGTACTTCCAAAAGCAATGGAAGAGTGTTCCTTTTGTTCTATGTACTTGCCAGCATATACTGTTACTTGAGTCTTTGATCTTAGCCATTCTTTCAGGTTTAAAATCTCAGGATCATTTTGAATTGCATTTCCCTGATGGCTAAGGAAGTTGAACATTTGATTATGTGCTTCTTGGTCATTTGAGATCCCTCTGATGAGAATTCTCTGTTTAGCTTTGTACCCCAGTTTTAGTTTGGTTATTTGGTTTTTTGGGTTTTAATTCCTTAAGTTCATTATTTATTTTGGATATAAGCCCTTGTCACTGTAGGGTTGCTGAGGATCTTTTCACAGTAGATAGGCTGCCATTTTGTCCTTGCCTTATGAAAGCTTTTAAGTTTCATGAGTGTCCATTTGTCAATTGTTGATTTTAGAGCCTGAGCCATTGGTGTTCTGGTCAGGAAGTTATCTCCTATACCAACACATTCAAGGTTATTTTCCATTTTCTCAGCTATTTTATTGAGTGTATCTGGTTGAATGTTGAGGTCTTTGAACCACATGGGGTTGAGTTTTCTGTAAGGTGATAGATGTAAATCTGTTTTCATTCTTCTACATGCAGAGATCCAGTTAGATCAGCACTTTGTTGAAGATACTTTCTTTGCCACTGTATGGTTTTGGCTTCCATGCCAAAAATCAAGTGTCCATAGGTTATTGTAATTGTAAGCAATTCCCAATCAACTTTTTTTTTTAAATATAAGAGTTGCCATGTTCAACTGCTCTGCCAGCTTCTACTAGGTCATACACATATGGAATAACCAGGTTTGATCTCTTTCCCAAATTACCTTGCCTGGCCCCATGGGCATGCCCAGCTACCTTAAGACAGCTTCAGGGCTCTCCTTGGAGCTCCGTTATCTACCCACTGCTCTGCTGGCTTTCATCAGGCCTGCTGAACAGGGACTATCCAGGTACACTTAACAAGGCATACCTAAGTCAGAACCCTTCCTCCTCACTCCCATGCCCAGCCCCTTGCATGCCTACATGCCCTGAGATAACTATGGGCTCTCCCTGGAAATCCATTGTCTGTCTACTACTCTGGTGGCCTCGATCAGACCTACCCAACAAAGAACATCCATAACCACAAGAAAATAACCTTGAATCCAACCTTATAGTGATAACAGATGACTTTAAAAAGAAGCTGAATAAATCCTTCAAAGATAATACAGGAAAATACAGTTTAACAGGTAGTGGTCTTTAAAAAAGAATCTAATAAATTCCCCACATACAGGAAAATACAATTAAATACGTGATTGAAAATATATAAAACTGTTCAAGGCCTGAGAATGTAAATAGATGTAATAAAGAAAACACAATCTGAGGGAATCCTGGAGATGGAAAACCTAGGAAATAGAATAAGAAAAACAGATGCAAGCATCACCAACAGATTAAAAGAAACAGAAGAGAGACTCTCAGTAGGAGAAGATACAATAGAAGAAATTGATACGTCAGTCAAAGAAAATGTTAGATCTAAAAATTCCTGACACAAAACATCCAGGAAGTCTGGGATACTATAAAAAGACTGATATTCACATATCCCCAAGGGAGAAATGTCTGACAATCATACCTTATCAAATATAGATGACAATCCTAAAAAATGGCAAATACAAGCAAAGAATGATGACACAAGTTCCATTATATAAAAATGTCCACCTCCAGAATCATGATTTTTAAAGTATATTGAAAAATTGATTAATTTCTTTATTCATATGTTTATGCACTTATTTTTATGTGTATGTTTTGTGTGTGCAGATGTATAAATACAAGTGAAGGCCAAAGATAGATTGTCAATGACTTCCTCAATTACTCCTTCACAATAGTTTTTGAAACAAAATCTCTCACTAAATCTAGAACTCACCAAGCTACATGAGTTGGCCCTTTAGTGATAATGATCCACCTATTGCTAATCTTCGTCTAACTTTGGAGGTCCAGATTCTTGCTGTATGAACAGGTATGTTTATTTTGGACTTGGCTTCTAAACTAGGATCAAAGTTGTGCAGCACGTCCTTTTCTGGATGGGCCATCTCCCTAGCCCCAATCCAAAATTTTTCAATACATATGCAAAGAGATATATAGAGTTGCATACCAATTTAATAGTCCCCATATTGTGAAACTTGTTTTTAAACTTGAGAAAGTCAGAGAAAAATTTTATAGTAGTAGTTTCTAAATGTGGATGGGTGTATATTAACTTCTACAATTTATGCTAAAGGTGTTCAGTATCAAAAGCCTTCCTTAAGCTTCTTTACATATTAGTATTTGGATAAAGCCCTTTAAAATTCCATCAAGTCTGATCCTAGGCACCAGCACCCATTTGTTCCCTTCATGTATTTTCTCTTCCCCTGTTCTGCCTCTTCTGCCCTTTCCAGTGAAGTACTATTACACAAACCATTGATTCTGTACAAGTCACAGGGTGATGAGATTTTACATAAAAATATTGATTTGTCCTTTCTCTTGAAAACACAGACACACACAAACACACAGACACACACACACAGAGAAACACACACACACAAAGGGAGAGACAGAGACAGAGACAGACAGAGAGAAACAGAGAGACAGAGAGAGAGAGAGAGAGAGAGAGAGATCTATGTTCTTGCAAGGCAAATAAAAACTTATCCATTTAAGGCATTTTACAGTGGAAAGGGCTCATCTTCTCCAGGTAAGACAAGTTTTATCTGTTTGTCCATGTCTTTATGAACTTTTCATCATGGCTGTAGCACCTAGGAAAAGAGCTGTTCTCTTAGGTAATAAAATATTGTCAGCCATTTACATGGTAATTTGCCCTGCATTGCTATGTAATTTAGCTAACTCTGTTGTTGCTTAACCTAGCTATTCATGGCAGTAATATGTTATAATACAGGTAGCATTCTGTGCCTGCACATCTACTACCATCCCTCCTGATATTTCTATGAAAACATGAAGTCAAGGAATTATTAATAATTATATATATATACCTACAAGTACAAGTCACAGGCTGATGAGATTTTACATAAAAATATTTATTTGTCCTTTCTCTTGAAAACACAGACACACACAGACACAGATACACAGAGAAGCACACATACACAAAGAGAGAGAGGATATATATATATATATATCCTCTTGTTCCAATAAGATGACTGAAAAGAGAAATTTTATTCTTCAGAATTCTAGCTTTCATCAATTAATGTTATATGCAGTTATCCCAGTCATCTCTTTTTACATAAGGGGATAAGACTGACATTTGCTTTTATTCTATTTAAACATCTACAAGAAAGAAGTGTAAAATGATAAATATGCTGAACTTCTGGTTTGAATTGCTATTTAATACAATGGCTAGGTGTTATTGTTTGAATAGCATTCCTTGGGAATAAAATAATGATTATTTTAAAGAATGAAGTGTGTGAGAATAATACATATATCCAGTTCCCCTGGCCTTGTTTTTGAGAGTTAGAACTCTTTCCTCTCCCTTCTGGGCACACAAGGAAAATAAGCATTGCTGATCCTCCCCCTGCTCATTTGTGTCTTTAGGCTGTGGCTGCTCCTGAAGAGACTAGAAAATGTCAGAGAGCTTAAAAGCAGTTTCTGCATTATCTGGGTTGTTTTTCCCATTCCTTCCTTACTCAATAAGGCAAGTTGTTAAAATTCACCTTCTTGGTACTCTCAGGCCCCTTTCAGGTGAAAGTGGACACAGAGGTGTTACAAAATTCATACGTAGGTTTGGGATATACATCAGCCAGGCTTTTCTTTATCCTTAACAACCTATGAAAACATAGAATACTAATAAAATCCAAGAAACGGCTCTGGCTCTGGCTCTGGCTCTGGCTCTGGCTCTGGCTCTCTCTCTCTCTCTCTCTCTCTCTCTCTCGCTCTTGCTCTCGCTCTCTCTCTCTGTGTGTGTGTGCGTGTGTGTGCGTGTTCAGGGATACATAAACCACCATGCCTGTGTCCGAGGATATTGGTTCTCTGTTCTCATTTTGTTGTTCCTTGGACTTAAACTCTGATCATCAGTATTAATAGTAAATGCCTTCTTATCCATTGAACCATTGGCCCTAGAGTATAGATTTTAACTGAGTTTCACCAGTGCTTGTCTACCAGTGTCTTTTGTATTTCAGAATTCTACATTATATTTGTTAGGAAAAAAATGTGTTAAGGGTGTACCTTTGGTGGTCCCATGTCATGGTGTGTCTCTGAGTTATTATTCCATACAACAGACCTGGTGTGAAAGGGGTTTCTTGGGGGACAGGCAGAGGATTGAGGACCTGGAGAAGGGGTAGAGGCAGTAAGTATACACCTAGACAAACAGATACATGGGAACAGAGAAAAGGGGGCAGAGAAAAGGGAACAGAGAAAAGATAAAGGAAATGCTGCAGACAAACATAGTCAGAGAGAGCTGGTTGGCAGGAGCCAATTATGTAAGCCACACACACCTGGCACACCTGGCTGCAGCAGCAGGCAATGATATAAGCAATTGTTAGGTTCCTACGGGCAGGACAGCAGAATTGCTGCATGCTAACAGCATTTGTTGTCATGTATGTTTACTTTTCTACTGCTTTTGACATTAAATTCTTTTATAACCTGACACTTTAGAAACGGAGTGGGCAATTATTTTTTGGAATGTCTCTAAATTTGCACCTGTCTGATGCTTTCTTGTGATTATTGAAGATAATCCACTATGCCTTTGTCACTGCATCAGCAAAGGATGTGCTTTGTATTAACTTCAATCATTTTACAAAAGGGCATTTACTAGATCACCCCCAGACAGTAAAATTGCTCTTCTCACCTTTGTTGTTTATAAATGTTTCCTAGAGAAACTTGAATCTTTATGCAATTATTTTATTTCCATTTCCATTTTTATTCAATAGTTTCTGTACCAGGAGTGGATTGTTATTTTTCTTTTCCTACTTTTCTTTCCTTTACTATTTATTTTCTTTGCATTTTTTTAATTTTTTAACATTAAAATTTAGAATATTTCTACAGGAAAAATGTCTGTCCACCTTTCTTTATTACCTTATTTTTAATTATCAGACAGACCACTTAGTTTCAACTTTATTTGGGAGATTATAATTAGATACTATAAATACAATCATTATTATTCAAGGCTTTTCAACTTTGATTTGGAAGTTGTTTTAGAAATGGGCCTGTACCCTTTGGTATTAGCAACCAGGTTTTTTTTAAAAACAAAAAAACAACAACTTATTTCTTTAATTCACACATCATTCTCTAAGCTTGTGTTATGTTTTCTTCACATCATTTTTCAAGTTGCCCATTTCTAGAGAGCCTAGATAACTTTTCCATGTAGACCAATACTTAGAAACAAACTCTAGACCTTAAATGTGCTAATTTTTATTGTATAGCTAATACTGCTGGTATCTCAGCACATACACAAACTAAGCAAAAAAGTCTTTCACAGGTGTGCCCTCCATTTGTGGTCTTAAGTTGCAGATTCAGTCATATTGAAAACAAGGGTAGCTATTATATCATCTTTATGGAAGATGTTATTTGTACTCCATAAAAATGTTTAAATAATGATGCCATACACTTTATTATATACACAGGATTAAGTTAATTATCAGCATGAAACTACTTTTTATTATTATTTTTTTTTGCTGTGCTTAAATATAACTGAAATAAATTATGAGATGTGAAAAAAGAAACCTTGGCTGGGCAGTGGTGGCGCACACCTTTAATCCCAGCACTCGGGAGGCAGAAGCAGGAGGATTTCTGAGTTTGAGGCCAGCCTGGTCTACAGAGGGAGTTCTAGGACAGCCAGGGCTATACAGAGAAACCCTGTCTTGAAAAAAACAAACAAACAAACAAAAAACAAAAAGACAAAAAAAAAAAAGAAAAACCACAATTCTTAATCTACAGGGGATAATTTATCAAATAGAGCCTCTTTTGTTTTTTTGTTTTTAGCTTATATGAAACCAAAATTATCTGTTCTGAAATAACATAAATCAATATTTGTCCTCCTAATTAGCCTATACTATGTTAATAAGTATCCTAGATGAAGAGCAAATGCAGTAATGCACCTGCACTACCACAGTACCACAGACAGAAGCTTGAATATTTTGAAATATTTCCTTAAAACATACTTTTCTACTTCCCAATAATAACTGTGTTCAGTTTTATTTCATCCTTTGTATTACTGTTTCTAAACATAAAACATGAGTTTCAATTTATGTTCCCTGTTACCAGGACTACAGCAGTATTTCCCAATGCCAAGCATACTTTTGAACATGAAAGCTTTCCTTTACTCTCAAGGTAATTATTTCTAATGACCATATTTTCAGTTTTGAATCAGTGAATTTGTTAAGTATATAGTGAGCCAAAGTAAAAGAATAGTAGGTAGATAGATAAGATAGATGAAAGAGCTAGATATGGAAGGAGATAGATAGTTGATAGATGATAGATAGATAGATAGATGATAGATAATACATACATACATACATACATACATACATACATGAATAGATAGATAAATAGATGATTGATAGATAGATGATAAAACAAAACATCTAATTAGCCAGTAAAAATATCCAACAGAAATTGATTGGGAAAGCCCCTTTTAGGTAGCCAGCTGGATTTTTTGATACAAAGTGTTTGGTCCAGATCAAAATGTCCCTTCAGGTGAGAATTCCAGGTAAAAGAACAAACAGTAAGCAGCCTTCTGATAAGCAGCTTAAAAGCAAGCAGCAGAAATTCACTGGGGAAGCTACTTTACACAGCTTCAGATCAGAGCACACCAGGGTTACAAGAGGATCGTTTCCTAGAAAGCTTCCAAATGAAAACACAAATAACAATACGCAGAGATAACATCATTACGGTCTCTCAAAATGTCCATCAGATGTCAACTGATAAATTTGAGGAAGTCCACTGGAGTTCCCTATTTAGCTCATTCTCCATAAGGGTCCTCCCTCTTTTGTTATTAAATAAAAAATATTAACTTTAGCTAAAAATTGTTTAGCTTCTAGATATTTTCAAGGAGATAATATCCATACCCTTGTGTCATTTTACACTTCTTTGTCCAGTGTTCTCTTTTTCTCCTGTGAAAATACCCCATGCCAGATGACAGGCCTTGAAAGCTAATTTGAGATAAATTTCTTTACATTGAAGTAGGGGTCAGGGCTCAATCTTACTCTGAAGTGAGGTTCGGTGGTCAAGCTCACTATGAGCAGTAACTTCTCAATGAGCATAAATGAAAATGTACCAATATACTGCATAATATGGAAGAGCAAAGATATTATTCATTAGTAAGGTTATGACCTCAGTGACTTACCTAGCAAGAAACTGTCATAACATATTCTTGAAATCTATTGCTTATATTCTGCTTTCTCTCTCTTTTTTTTTTTCTTTGTACAATTTTTGTGAGAATTTTGGTGATCTTTGAAATGACAAAACCCATTAAACCACTAAAGAGAATCAGATTCAAATAAAAAATAGTCATTTAACATATCATAGAATAATTTTATTTATAGGTAGAAAATGCCATTTACTTATAAACTCATTATTATTTAATAAAATAATTGTATGGAATATTGGGTTTTATTATGAAGTATCCACACATGAACGTAGCAGTGAGTTTAGCTAGACTGCTTGTGCTCACATACACACACCTCCCCAAGACCTATCTAGATTTACAAATGAAAGACACACAATCATGCCAGTTAATTTTAATATGCCTAGACTAGGTTAATAGTTGGGCATTTCTAATCCTTCCTGTTACTAGCAAATCCTGAAAACTATCTTTTTAACTCTATATCATCTCTCTCAATGCTAAACAACTTGAGTTTGATTTTGAGACTAGAACTAGTCTTCAGCACTGTCATAAATCTGAGAATGAATTTAATATTAGCTGAATATTTAGGAAGTAAAAAACAAAACAAAACAAAAAAAAAACATAGCTTCCAAACCTTAAACAAATCGCAGAGACAGCTGACTACCTGGACAGTCCCCTATTTCTCAAAACATTGGTGAATCTTTCTTCAGCCCTCTGGCCCAGAGCCATCTGGCCAACCTTGAAATGAAGCAGGAATAGGAAGAACTAGCTTACCCTTTGGCAGGGCCTTGACAAAGCTTAGCAGTCAATTATTTCACATCTGTTTGTCCTCTTTGGTCAGTATTTTGTCTGGAGATGAATAGGGAAATTTTTTGTCCAGTGGCTACCTTGTCATTCCTGGAGCAACTCTATGTGGAGGTTTTGATGCTTAATATCTTCTTTGGAGGAGAATGGGGAAGCTGTCCTGAGCAGATGTGTCTTGTTGTCAAATGATCCTTTATAATATAATAACATTAAATGTCACATTCTGTGTATTTCTAATGTTTTTGAAGACTATCCATGTATCTGTTAAACTTTAACTACTATTAGCCATTTATATTTGAGTAAATTGAAAACACATTTTTATAATTATATCAGAATCCAACATAACCATGAATTTACTATCTGACCCTTAACTTGTGTTACTTTATCACAAGGGAGTCCATCAGAAATCATCAGCAATCCTTGAAGCTGTTCTGGAAGCAATTCTCTGGACAGCATAGGAAGCAGGGGGCTTGAACAGAGGTTATTTCAGCATCCCAGCAGATGAATCTTGTCAGAGCTGTATATTCTGCAATATATGAATCTCACAACCAAAATTTTAGTACTATTAAGATATTCGTATGGATTTTGCAAGTTTCACAGATCAGTTAATGATGAAATTTTTGCTTCTTCTTTGAGCAGGTGAAAGGCAACAGTCCATTTTATGAATTAATTGGATCAATAATCAATTATAATAAATCTTCATTCATGCCATATAAAGAAGAGCTCGACAAATCTTATGGATTCCATAACCAATGAGATTTATTGTCGAATTTTAACTCAAGATTCGGCTAGACACATTTTTATGTCCAAGCCAGTTACTGGGCTGTTCCCATGTTTAGGAATCTGCTGATCAAGTTACCTGTCCTGTTTGATTTTCTTAAATTTTTCTTTTCTGTTGCCAAGATCTAGAGGAGATCTACCCATGTCATATCTGATCCATATCACTCTGGAACAGGTTCAAAGCCTTTTCTCCTTTTCTGTCAACACAAATACAGAGCCTCTCCACCAAAATGCCATGATAGTTTGACCTCTGTCCTACAGGAATTTTAATATGATCACCAAACTCATAACCACATGCATTTTGACAAATAAAACAATGAAAAGCACTTAAAACAATCTAAACAAATATTATCTGTTAAGAAAGTAATTCACTATCCCCTGCTTATGACCTACAATTTAAGATTAAAAGCCTTAATTATTTATACAGCTGTGTAAACTTAAATTCTTCCTTCTATGAAGACTAATATGTCTGTGGATACATATGGTAGTATGCCTCTTTCTCTTCTTGTAATTTATCAAGGCCTAAGATTCTACTGTCTGAGATTTGTTAGGCTCTCTCTCCTCTGCTTTTATACCTACTTTTAAAGACAGAAAGTCTCAATTATTTATGTGTCTACTTACTGTATAGGCCTGTTTTCCAGGTGCTGTTTTTGACATATCAGGTAAAGAAATTCCAGCAATCTCATGTAGACAATGTTCAAAGACCCAAGTATATGCCCTGATAAGGTCTTTTCAAATCTTCTCTAAAGCATTGTTTTTAACATTCCATCTCCCTAAATTCTCTCTTAAACAGGACCCAGCATTTTGCTGAATACAGGAAACACACCTCAGTGTTAAAGACAAACACTACCTCAGAGTAAACGGCTAGAAAACAATTTTCCAGGCAAACGGTCCCAAGGAAAAGGCTGGAGTAGCAATTCTAATAATAATTCAGGTGAAATGGACTTTCAATCAAAAGTCATGAAAAAAGATAAGGAACGACACGTGATACCTTTCAAAAGAAAAATCTACCAAGAAGAACTCTCAATACTGAACATTTATGCTCCAAATGCAAGGGCACCCACATTCATAAAAGAAACTTTACTAAAGCTCAAATCACACATTGCACCTCACGCAATAATAGTGGGAAACTTCAACATCCCACACTCAGCAATAGACAGATCTTGGAAACACAAACTAAACAGAGACACAGTGAAACTAACAGAAGTTATGAACCAAATGGATTTAACAGATATCTATAGAGGATTTCATCCTAAATCAAAAGAATATACCTTCTTCTCAGCACGTCATGGTATCTTCTCCAAAATGGGTCATATAATTGGTCACAAACCAAACCTCAACAGATATAAGACAATTGAAATAATCCCATGTCTCCTATCAGATAACTACAGATTAAGGCTGGCCTTCAATAGCAACAAAAACAACAGAAAGCCCATATATACATGGAAGCTGAACAACACTCTACTCAATGATAACATGGTCAAGGAAGAAATAAAGAAAGACATTAAAGACTTCCTAGAATTTAATGAAAATGAAAGTATAACAGACCCAAACGTATGGGACACAATGAAAACAGTGCTAAGAGGAAAATTCATAGCTCTGAGTGCTTCCAAAAAGAAACTGGAGAGAGCATACACTAGCAGCTTAACAGCACACCTGAAAGCTCTAGAACAAAAAGAAGCTAATAAACTCAAGAGGAGTAGAAGGCAGAAAATAATCAAACTCAGGGCTGATATCAACCAAGTAGAAACAAAAAGAACTATACAAAGAATCAACAAAAACAGGAGCTGGTTCTTTGAGAAAATCAACAAGATAGATAAACCCTTAGCCATCCAGCCTTGTGGACTGAAAAACAATTGGATTCTCATCCACTATGTTGGGAGATAGTCATTGTTATACTAGCTGGCCCACAGGCTGGATAGATAAGCTGACCAGCGAAAGTGAGGGCAATCAGGAAATAAGCAAATGCTTCCTTCCTATACTCTTATGTAGGCTACCAACAGAAGATATAGCACAGATATTAAGGTGGGAATTCCCACCTTAAATAATATAGTAAAAATTAATCCCTCAGAAGTGTGCCTAGCTGCTTGGGTTTTAGATGGTTCCAGCTGTGATCAATTTGACAACTGAAATTAGTCATCACAATAGTCAAAGGAAAAATGATAATATTATTGGAAAACATCTATACTACCATGTTTACTCCATCAGTTTACAGATATGCTCTAAGTCTTATGATACAGTGTCATTGCAGGAAGCAAATTACAAGTTTCCTATGGTTAGAAAACACCAAAGTACAAGTCATACCATGAATAAAACTTGAAACTTAATTAAACTGAAGCAACCCATCATTAAAATTTTAACTACTAAATTACTAACACTAAGAAATATTCCTTATAGTTTAAATGGTTAGTTCTTCTATGAAACCACCCTAATTTTATTGAAACCTTTAATAAAAGGGTGCACATTATTCTTTCATTTGGGAGACTAAAGAATGTGTAAAGTTGTGAGGAAATAAGTATAGGAAAGGTAGAAAATAAAAAAGTCCAGAGAGGTGAAAAAAGACACACATACTATAACTGCCAAAGGTGCCAGATGTAAAATAAGCCTGAATCTATTCACTTGACATTCAGAATAAAGTCAAATCCCATTTTAATGAGATCATGCTATCATCAGCATCTGCCTTCCATGATTTAAGTAGCTGACTGGTAATAGCAATATGTTACTAATCTACTTTGATATCAAACTCTGAAAGAAGAGTTCAGAAAAATACTTCGTTGTTCATGAACCATTTCCTTCATTTATTAGAGACTTTTTTAAAATGAAAAATATTTCTTTATTTTCTACTCTGTATTCAGATTTATTCAATGGTTTTCTTGACATTCTGTGAAAAGAAGAACATTCAATAAACAATGAGAAAGGAGTAGAATAAAAGAAGGAGCAATAATCAATGAATTTTCTGAATTTAAAAGTAGAAAGAAACCATAGAATCTTTAAAATCAACTAATTTTATTGGGAAAATAAATAATGTACATTCCAAATAATTTGAAACTTATATTTTGAGCTAGGAATACTTATAGACATTCTAAGGGGAATGAAAGTAAGAAGGGAAAATACAAGAGTTCCCATTGCTACCACCAAAAAAAATTACATATGCACATATATTAGTAAATATGCTCACTCTCCAAAATGAACATGCATAAACATGAACAAAAATGCCTATTCCAACTCATTGAGGTATATGCACACATAAAACATGTAGAGGAATTTTAATTAGTATACAACTTTAATTCCTAACAGGGGATCAAATTTTAACTTAATATACACCTTTTATCCCTAACAGGAGAGTGCAATACTTATTGCAATTGTCACCACAACAGAAAACCCCTCATTATTTTCAATTACAATTTTTATTTCCTCTCAAAATACATTGAAAAAAAATAGCTGTACAACAAGAAAAATTAACTACAATAGTACAAAGGCTTGAGTGACAAAAGACAGGAAGAAAAAGAACAGAAAGTTTTTAACTGTGAAGCTATGGGACCTAATGAAATTAAAGATCAAGATAGGTAGCCCATTTAACCTACTGAGATACCTCCTAAAATTGAGGAAAGGGGACCACCCCTATTAGCTTTTCCACTTACCCAGAACAAATGCTAGAAAATGGTGAAAATTCACAAAATGACCATTCACAAAATGACCAAATAGTCTGGAATCCTCTTAAAAATGAGATCATACAAATGGGACCTCATAAAATTACAAAGCTTCTATATGGCAAAGGACACTGTAAATAGGACAAAACGGCAACCTACAGATTGGGAAAAGATCGATACCAATCCTCCGTCCGATAGAGGACTAATATCCAATGTATACAAAGAACTCAAGACACTAGACTCCAGAGATCCAAATAACCTATCAAAATATGGGGAACAGAGCTAAACAGAGAATTCTCAACTGAGGAAACTCGAATGTCTGAGAAGCACCTAAAGAAATGTTCAACATCCTTAGTCATCAGGGAAACGCAAATCAAAACAACCCTGAGATTCCACCTCACATCAGTCAGAATGGCTAAGATCAAAAACTTAGGTGACAGCAGATGTTGGCAAGGATGTGGAGAAAGAGGAACACTCCTCCATTGCTGGTGGGATTGCAAGTTCATACAGTCTCTCTGGAAATCAGTTTGGCAGACCCTCAGAAAAATGAACATAATACTACCTGAGGACCCAGCTATACCACTCATGGGCATATACCCAGAAGATGCTCCAACATGTAATAAAGACACATGTTCCACTATGTACATAGCAGCCATATTTATAATAGCCAGAAACTGGAAAACACACACACACACACACACACACACACACACACACACACAC